>JANRMR010009235.1:0-15593 GCA_025434825.1 Bergia sp. 'catenularis' | reverse complement strand
AGAGGAAGTTTTATTATTGGTGATGTAGTACCTTTTAAGATCAGCAATAAGGAAATTCCTGATTGTTGGACATGATATTTGAAGTGCATTTGTCAGGAATTATATAAAAAGTAAAATGTGTTACCATGCTATACATGTATGGATATGAAAACTGTTGCAGATCAGAGGTCATGTGTTTACGTGTGTTTTTACTGAAATTGGAACAGCTGCCAACATCAGTTCTATTCTGTTTTGGAATACATTATTAAGATCATTAGTTTTTCTTTAGAGTTTAACTATACAAAAACTTTAAAACATAAGTTTTACTATAAATTTTTTATTTTGATCCATAAGTTCAAGACAATTTTCTGGTGGTTCAGAATTGTGACCTTGGTATTTGGTACTGTGATTTATTGTGCTCAAACCACATCCTGTTCATTGATTTGGTTTGCCTTCCTTAAGTGAGATATTAATTAGACCGAATAAGTACTTCCTTCATTCATACACTCCAGCTAGGCAGCTGGTCAAAGCAAATATGCTGAGTGACAAGTGCATAAGATTGGCTTACAATAAGTTAATGTTATTCACAGTGTGATTCTAGACTGTAAATTCCTTGTTGCTTGAGGTTTTGAGTCACATTACGGTTTACGTACAGAAAATAACTTCTAAACAAAGAACCCACAAGTGGCTTTTAATATTGATACCCAGGTTTAGAGAATGTAAGTTGGCAAATGCCATGACGGAAATTGATTGTGGTTTACCGACAATGCCTTGTAGAATAATTAAAGCTCTCAGTATAGCTGACTGGCTTTGAAGAGTATAAGACTCTGACTGAGATAATTTCTATGCAGGGATTTAAATCGTTTTCCAGCTAAACAGCATTTGTTTTGGCCAATTGATACAGCAATAAATTACATATTAAGTAAAAGAGGTCATTCTCTATAATGGCATTCACTTGTTTTAAAAGTGATTAAAACTATTTATAAAGCTTTTTAGTAGCAATAAAACTAAAATAAGTTGTTCTATTTGTGTTGTCTAAAAGAAAACGCATATTTGTGAAATTAGCATAACTGTGGTAATTGTTTACTTCTTTGTCTGCAAAGTCACGTTCTAGTCACACGCACAGTTTGTGTGATAATGGCAAGTTATGCAGGAATTTGATTGGATTGTACTTTTTGTGACTAAAGGATAATTTACAAATTATACATCAAGTATTTATTAATAGTTTCTTGTTCCCCACTTAAGGTTTAAAATGGTAAATGTGTGCCTGTTGAATATTTGCATTTTCATAAATGTTTAAAAAAAGAGATCTGAAAGGTGAAAATTACCACAAGGTGATTTGTTTAGTAATCAGTTTTGCTTGAGTTGCTGCTGCAATATGTTACCTGTTAGACTTGAGACCTCAGCTTGTATTAGGATCATAATGTAGGATAATAATTATTGATCTTTGAAAACTAATTTATAACTTGGTTTGTATGTCATCAAGGAACTATTGTTTGATTTCTTGGTTGAGATTTTAATAAATTAATTATTCTTGTTTGTGACATTTCCTTATAGTTAGAGAGGTTTTAGTGCAAAACTTATATTCTAAATATTAATAACTTAAATAGAGAATTGCCACTGTTGTACAGCTATAAGACTAATTTTTTTAAAAAAATTGTTTGTTTAAAATCTGAAAAGTAAGTTTCACTTTCAAATTTCCAAGAGTTTGAATTTTTATAATAAAAAGGAAAAGTGTAAATTAAAACCAATTGTTGCTTCAGTGAAACAAATTTTTAAAAAAAGATTATGAAACTAATGCATTAAGATTCTTTATTTTGGTTAAACATTTTATGTTGAACTTTACATTATTCCATAACTCTTATAGTTTGTCAAACAGTGTCTTCTTTAAAACCATCAGAGACAAAAGGCCTCTGAACTGGTAAGGCCACATTGATTTTATTTCTTGTTTTACAGATTTTTGTGGTCAATATTGAAGACCAGAGGGAGTATTAAAAAAAATTGTCACACGATTTTTTATATTAATACCAAAGATAAAGTACTACTTTTAATAAAAACTTTAAGAATAAATTAAAATTGTATTTACACGAGACACCAGTACAGTATGACAGAAACTTGAAAACCAGAAAATTCATCTCTTTGAATAAAAAACACTTTTTTATGATATCAATTAGTTCAATTATTTTTCTTCCATTGTGAATTTTGTTCTTTAAATTTCACCAAAAATTGGACTGGAGGGTCTGTAAAACAAGAAATAAAATTGGTGTAGCCTAATGAACAATAACAAAATGAATGATAGTATGGCAGGGGCTATTAAACTTGCTTATGTTTTTTAAATTCATTTTTATCACAAGTGTTATCTTTTCTCAAAGATGGCAAAAATAGTGAAGATAAAATACTTTTTTCAGGTTGTTATAATGAGAGACTACCCCCATCCAAATGTGGTAGAGATGTTTGGGAGCTACCTTGTTGGAGATGAGCTATGGGTAGTGATGGAATTCCTTGAGGGAGGCTCACTTACAGATATTGTGATTCATACAAGGTACAACTTTAAATTACCCAGCTGTGCTTTAACTTTTATGATTTATTGGGTTTTGAATGGTAATGTTGCTCAGTTTGTTAGTCAAGAATATATTTCTGTTTGATGTTGTTTTTATTAAATTTTACTTTAATTTACTTTATTGGGTTCATTGCATAATCATAATAAAATAAAACTGTACAAAGAATTCAATTAAGATATAAAATAGCAACTGGAGCAGAAGGTAAGACAGTGTCCCAGGTGATGTCCCAGATGGGTACTCCCAAAAGTTCAGGGTGGGGTGTGCCACTGAGTCCCCCAAAACCTGACCCTGTTCCTGACTAAGAAAAGCTGCAAAGTGATACCCTGTTCCAGACTCACAGTAAAAAAAGCATACTCTGTTCTTGATTCTAACTCTGACTCTAAAATTTGGCATCCTGTTCCTGACAAAACACTGTAATTTATATACCCTGTTCTTGATCAAAACACAATAATTTATATACCCTTTCCTTGATCAAAACACTGTAATTTATATATCCTGTTCTTGACCAAAAGGCTTGAAAACCATACTGTAGAGAGCAGCACATACCTATACAGTCAATATATGGGAGTACTCCCCCCCCTTGGGTGATGTCCAGCCCCTAGAGAAAGTAACTAACAGATAGGAGTTTGTCAAGTTAAAAAGAATTATGATAGTAAATAAACAAATGAATAAAGAATTTATTTATTAATTTCTAGCCCTACCATGTTAAATACAGTACACTCCTTGTCTGTCCCTTTAACCCTCCTCTCCCCCTCCCTTGAATATCAGGTAAAATAGAAGATACTCCCAAAGCTATGACACTTTTTCCCTATCCCTTCCCCATTCCCAGTCACACTTGCAGTTTTGCCATACACCCCACTGTACGAAAGGTTATAAAAACAGTTTTGTGACTGCAGAAGTCTAAAAACCTGCAGTGCTCTTAAAACTATGAAGTGAATCAACACTCTTAGTGCCAGTTGGCAATTTGTTCCATGCAAAATTAGACCTGAAATAAAAGGAATATTTTAAATAAATGATTAATATATATATACTGTAATATTATGACAACTATTTTCTAAATATTTGTTTTTCAGCTTGACAGAAGAACAGTTAGCATGTGTGTGTCGATCCTGCCTGAAGGCTCTGGCATTTCTGCACTCCCAAGGAGTTATCCATAGAGACATCAAGAGTGATAGCATTCTTCTCACCTCCTATGGACAGGTAACAACTTGGGGGATGATGTAGTCTGCACTGTAAGGGGCTAGGGTGAATGCAGATAATTTACCCTTGCATAACTTTCAGACAGACACATGTAGATGTATGTAAGGAAATCAATGCAGTTGGTGCTTAAGATTTCTGAATGCCAACCAGGAAGTCCCAGATTCAGTCCACAGGCTACCTTATGGGACCTTTCACCACACCATCCGTGGACAGGGATGTCACAATGTTGGTTTAGTCTCCATAAATACTTCTCAGGGGACTTAAAAGAACCCATACACTTTTCAAAAAGGGTGAGGTAATCATGTTGTTATAAAGGCCACATGAGAAAGTATGTGCTATGGATGTGAAAATGTATTTATCCTCATTAAAATAGATGCCTTCATTCAACTAGTGCTTTATGACCTCATGTTACTTGCTGCATAAATTTGTTTTTCCAACATTTACTATCCTCAGAAACAATAACTTGAATATTGTGAATATACTAGTAAGCTTAAGTTTGCTTTTACTTGTACCACAGGTAAAAATTTCAGATTTTGGTTTCTGTGCACAAGTGACTCGTGAAATGCAGAGAAGAAAGTCACTGGTTGGTACTCCATACTGGATGGCTCCTGAAGTTATCGCCAGAAAACCGTATGGAACGGAGGTCAGTTCCCTCATACAGCTAGAAGTCAGAGCTTTCTGATCATTGCGGAATCTCTTCTAAGCTGTCTATTATTCTAAATTTTATAAAACTTCCAAAGAGCACTGGTTTGGATGTTTTGTTGTGTTCAATAGAAATAGAAATGGTACTAGCCTTTAAGGGAGCCTCAGCCCAAAGGAAGTCCCCTTTTCTTTGCATAAAAAATATGAAGTTTTAATTACCATACATGAATGGGAACTAGGGGTTTCAAGCAGTAAGTGTATAAATAAATGGGGATTTTATGTTTTTAAGGCCAGACCAATTTAATTTACTGTTTTACGAACTCACCGAACTCAGATTTTCGAAAATTGAAAAAGAAATCCAAAATCCATCTGAAATTGAAAATAGAGTAATGTGGGAAAAACTAAATGCCGCAGAACAATAAAAGGTTGCCTAGTTTTTATATGAATTGTTACTTAATGTTAAACATTACAACTATTGTGCATTTCGTTTGTAAGTTAACAGAGTAGTTATATAATTTAAATGTCTAATTTCCAGGCTGACATCTGGTCTCTTGGTATCATGGTTCTGGAGATGATTGATGGTGAACCACCATATTTTAATGAACCTCCCCTCCAAGCCATGAGGAAAATACGAGACACTGAGCCACCAATGCCCAAGCACCCTGAACTGGTGAGAAATATAAATATTTTTAATATCACAAATTTTGGTGATTTCAGCTTGCATGCTTGCCAATCATCCCAGTTTAATCAGAATTGTCATTATATGGAAATTTTTTTTAATTAAACAATTTTTTCTTTAAAAATGTATAAACTCAGAGAAAACCTATATTTTAAAATATCTTTGAACAAAGTTGTAGGGCCAAACTTTTTCACCTTCTGTCACCTCACACTATACAAAAATTAAAAATAAACTCAAGAAAGTCTCTCCTGTGCCCCTTAAAAATAGCAAAAAAAACACAGTCAAATGACTTGTGGATGGTGCTGCACCTGGAACTCAGTACAGGCATGATAGAACCTGATACTTCCTGGTGATTTGGCAACAGCGCCCAATTATTGTTTTGATTTTAAAATAATTGCAGTTATATAGTTTACACATTTACACACACACATGCATACACTGAAGATGTTCACACTTTATAGTTTTATATTCTTAGCTTGGTCATAGGTGTGTATGTTTCAGTGAATGACTTCATGCATGTGTGTGTGCAGGTTTATTATCTGTTTAATTTTGATTAGTGTCTGTGTATGTTACATGGCAGTACTTGACTTCTGATCTCAACAATGATCTCTCTCATTTACTTGTAATTTGTAACAAGATTCTGTTAAAGAATTGAGTGCACTCATCTTAACTGTTATTTTAATTTTGCATCTGAATACCAATATTTCAATTTCAAATTTCCAGGTGTCTCCTCACTTGCAGTCATTTATTGAAAGAACTCTTGTCAGAGATCCAGCACAGCGGGCAACGGCATTCGAACTGCTTCAGCATCCTTTCATAAGGGCAACAAATGGCTCCACATCACTTTCAGATATGATGAAGAGCTTTAAGCACAGTGTGTGCTAATATGCCAGCATCGGAGTAAGCACAGGACTTTCTTGCAAACCATTCATGACTATGAATGAACAAATACAGCCATGTGTGACTTTGAACTTGTACAGCCATACATGAATACATGCATGCATCCATGCATGCCTATGAAATATATACGTACAGCAAAAACTGATACAACTTGGTTACAGCTGGCTTGTCACCAATCTTGATTGGCCAGACGAATTACCTTTTATGGAAATGCAGGTTATACTGCACTGCTCAGAATGTTCTGAAAGTATCTATAGTTAGTCTAGTAGTCTTAACATGACTAGCCTATTAAATCCCATCTTTCATAGCTGACCACAAGTGCAAATCTTCAAGTTATTGATGTAAGGCTCTATAGGAAGCTCGTAGTCAAGGAAGATGGCTGCTGTTTTGACTTCATTAGATTAGTGTTGGCTGTTGCAGTATCTTAATTAACAGACGACACACAGACTGAAATTTTACAAATTATAAAGACCTGTGTCAATTTTGTTTTAAATGAACTTTTTTTGTTCATCCCAAAGTTCAAGAAAGGTTTGGTCAGAACAAATGTCTGAAATAACAATATAAAATAAGTTTTTCCACCCCAGACTTTTCCTTACATGTATGTTTGAAATGTTGAAAGAGATAATTCTAGGTTTGATGAAGCATTAGGAATCAGAAGAGTGACAAGAGTAGTGAATTTTCTTACTACATTATTACATATTTGTTACGTGCACATGTAGTATATAATGATTATCAAATATTCACCAAGAATATATTTTCAGAAATATAACACATAGAAATGTAGATAGCACAGATACAAGAATGTTGATTCAGACAGCCAGTGATTCTTCAACAGTTAGTGACATGAATTTATTTGTGTTTGGTTTGACAAATCTTTTTTTGTTTGTTGACTGCTGAATAAACTGTTCTGTAAATAGAAAGTCTTTCAGTCAGAGCCTCATTTTTGTAAATGCTAGGTGTGCAGAAAATTGCCCCTGTCCCCATGGATTGTCCAGGTGTGCTAATAGCACTCCTCAAACATTTGCCCATTATACCATATTTGACTGGATACTCCCCCCCCCCCCCCCGCAGAAATAGTCCAGATATTTTTGTTAAACTTAAACGCTTGACATAATTTTGTTTCAAAGATCTTATGATGGGGGTCAGAAATAAAATTTACCCTGATAAGTTATTCTTAACAGTCTCGCAATTTTCTTTTCTGCTTCCTCGCTATTTATTTTTTTATAATAAATAAATTGGTAATAAATCGGTAATAAATCGCTCCAAATGGCTCCAAACGACACGGAACACAAACAAGCACTGAGAGGAAAGTCAACTTTATTTCATCATTCATAGCAATGTTTAACCAATTTAAGAAGCTAAGTACATTCAGATACGAGGTCTTGTATTAAATCGTTTGATCCCGGAGTTCCCATAGAACTGAGTCGTTATATATGAATGAAATTGCACAACCTGATCCATAATACAAACCATAAGCTTGGTCAGACTGTGAGTCGCGCGGTTTAGCTTTCAGTGCGGATATATATAGAAGAAACATTTCATTTTGTGTATCGTTTTTATTGAGATTACTCTTACGTGCATATACAAAATCCGGAATTTTCAAAAGAAATAGCTCGATTAAATATTCGACCTGTCAGTAAGTATCCTGCAAAATTTTTTAACTTTCACCTTTGTCTGCCATCAAAGCAGGGGTTACGTTTTTGCCCTTATTTGTAAGAAATACGCGTACAGATCAAACTCTAGGACAGAAATTCGCCTTATCTCGCCTAAAGTCGCATATTTTTTACCGGTTTGGTTTCAAATTTCCTTTAACTCGCCTTATCTCGCCTAAAGCTGCACACCTGTCCGGCTTCAAATTCCCCTTAACTTACCTTAACTCGTCTTATCACGCCTAAAGTCGCATGCCATTCTGGCTTCAAATTTCACTTAATTCGCTTTAGGTCGCAGCAAGTTAACGGGCGAGTTTCTATCCCAGAGTAGACCTAACTCTACAAACATCGTTACAACGAATTATCCTCTTTCACACTTGACCGTAAAAGAAAGTATCAGTTGACTGTGAAACTAACACAGTATAGATAACATTGCGCCGTTTCTTCTGATTTTTTAACCTTTCTACCTTTGTTACCCTGTTTTCGTACTGGGAATTGCGTAACGATCGCGTATTTTAGATGCATTTCTAGCGATTCCATAACTTAAAATTTCAAAGTTTTCCCGTGGGACCATACCCACGGAGTCGGACCCTTAAAAGAGGGATTGCACTTTCGGTGCTCACTCAAGAACTGGAGCTGGGCTGCTAAACATAGGAAAATTTCCATTTGTCGGACATGACTGGACCGACCAGTCAGTTATCGGACAGACCGGCCCTGTGTCGGACTGTGAGATGATGGGAATTTGATTTCTTTAAAAAAAATCGATGAAACTGATAAGTTAAATGATAATTTATAAAATTTCTAGATACATCATTGGTTGCTATTTTTAACAAAAATGGACTCATCCACATCTATTTGGATTCTCTGAAGAATCTGTTTAGAATTGTCAAAGTCTCTAAACGGGGAGGGCAGGGTGGAAAAACGGTTGACTGCTTACTTTTCGGGACTTTCCGCGTGTTAAGCAAATCTATGGCTCCTTAAGTTATGAAGTTATAAATTTGTTAGACATTTCATTTCGGCCGAAGATAAAAATACCATAAACACAATAATTTGAACAGGGCGTTTTTCAAAAATAGAGCCGAAGTGATAATTTGATCAGCAGCTGAACTATCATTTTAATATTAATTTTTCTCGCACGTTTAAAGAACTTCAGGAAGATTGAAGAAATTCAAAACTTTGACGCATCTTGGTGTTAATATGCAAGTACGTAACAAAACAATGCGTTTTCTTCTTTGTCCCGTAATAAAGGCTATTCAGTCGGTTCCCAGAAAATGGCACCAGCATGAAGACAGGAAAGTCTTTAACTACATACTGCAGGATAACTAGGAAATCATGTCCGACCAATAAGGGTTTATCAGGTCTCACGTGACATTACGTCCTACCTTATTCTGATTGGTCGTTAGCCGTTTGGCAGGCAAAAGGCTATGGCGACCAAGCAAAATAAGGTATAACGTAATGTCACGTGAAACCTAATGACGTTAATCACCTCCGGTTTTGTAAACAATTCCCGTTTTAGTACTGCTTTCAGATATGTCTCCAGCAAAAAGTCCCTAAAAAGGTTAAAACGGCTAAATTTCGACAGTCACTTCCTCCTGCTTGATAATAGTCGGTTTCAAAATTTCGTGATCGAGAAAAAGTTTTAAACTCAAAAAAACATCGATGAGAGTTGTTTTACACCAAAGATATGTGAAAGTGTCTTCTGTCACCGTGTAGTAATGCGGAACTGTGAGTGTATGCCCCCCCTGCGGGGGGAGCTTATAAGCTCAGAAAGTTGTTCCACAAAAAAGATTGTAAAACTCTGTGAGAATTGTGAGTCAAGTTAAAAAGTTGAAAAATCTATTCCTTTTTCATCAGTCTTATATACACTGCACAAAAAGTGTGCCCACGATCCTAATCCGGAGAGAAATATATAGCGAAAGAAAGTCAGCTGGATGAAATGCGCAGAAGTTCATTAGCTTGTCCTCTTGAATCGAGACCGCACACACGACCTGCGTGTCAGCGGCGTCGCTTGTCAACATCATGATAATAATGATAGAGCCCGTGTAGTCGAACGCGTTCCACCTCCAGCCCCACCGACTGCGCTTGCGCCCATATCGACACCTTCTCACTGCTTCTTTTGCTCAGGTGACCTTGTAGTTAGAAGGAGAAAGGAATAAATCAGTACTGCGTATAAAATGAATCAAAATATTGTATGCTCAAGTTAGAAAGGGTTGAGATAAAATTTGGAAGCTGGGCATTATTAATTCTATAAGGAAGAATATCAGAAAAAAATCTTAAGATTTGGTACAATGCCTCTAAATATCTAAATAAGCAACTGGTCAGTAAGTATATCCAAAAGGGGATTGAAAACAGAACGTGGTGGGGACGGTGGTGGGTGTTCAGAAGGGGTCGGCGGGTCGTGTAATTTCAAGTTTTTCCAAAACGGAAAAGTTATTCATACTTCGCTTAGTGCAATCAGCAGGAGGTTGACAACTTCTTTTCCAGAGCTTTTCCAAAGGTGATTTCCCCGCGACTCCCTCTCCCTAGCCTCTACTAAGAAAAAGGCCAGGAAACAAGGTTTCTTCGTTTGATCGTTCTTAGCAAGGAAGCATAAAGCCACCCACCGTGTCATACTGAAAGAGACTGGTAATGTAATATAGATTGAGCTTGTACCAAGGGGTTTGGGGCAAGTTTCCTATTTTAGAAACCACTTTTCTAACCAATTGGCCTCCGGTCAAACCAGAGAGGACCATGTCTCAGATTTTGAAAAAGAAATCAGTTAACCTGTTTTGCTTCTGAGTATAGAATTTCCACCATATCACACGTTTTATCTCCGAGTGGTTTTTTTTTTTTGAGGTTTTGGGGTAATTTTGATATTTTCTTCACAATTCAGTGCTTGTACCAAGGGTTGGTGAGCAAGTCACTATTGATTCTTGTTAAAAGTCGCTGTTGCGGAACTAATTTTGCTTAATTACTTGGCCTCTTTGTCTTTCTGTTCACGCGGTAGATACAACTCTAGACCGTAATTAATCGTACCTAGGCTCTAATGAAACACAACGGTGGAAAAGAAAGCCGGACGGGAACTAAGCAAGAACAAAGGCCATAGATCATAAAATAATCACCGTTTACGTGGATGAGTCGGTTCCAGTCCTTCCGGTAGGTAGCAGCCATGATGTACTCCAGATTGTTCCACCGACCCCTGGGGTGGTTGGGAGTGGCGCCGCACTGGAGTCGCTTTGCTATCGGTGCAAACACCGTGCGCCCCTCCACGGTGTGCTGGAAATATGATATAGTTATATATTTATACTTACACAATTCAAACAAACCTAAGCTAGTTTATTGTTTTAATTTAAACTAATCTCCATTTGGCTGGAGCTCGTATACGAAGTACCAGCTTATACGGAAATGCCAAAGGATGGAGATTGGGCTCGAACTCGGAAAACTTGGCCTGACAGGGGACTAAGGGTCTGGGTTTTACCCTGAGAATGAGGACCCTATATTCAAAATGTTACCAAAGTCATGAATGCTACACACAACTTTTGCAGGTGTTTACACCTGCACCTGATCACGAATCCAATGTAGTCACAGGAACCGTGACCTGGAACTTTTTTTGGATCGCTTGCACATGCTTCAAATAGTATGTGTATGCAATTTGCCTTGAAATCTGGACAGGATTATGAACGAAAGGAGGGTTTGAACGAGCCTTTACCTTTCTGATGCTATCCATGATCGTAAGTGGTACGTCCAAATGAATATCACACAGCACTATGATAGCACGGGGATCTGTGATCGTGTTGACAGCGTCAATCAAACCCTGGGTGACGTGATAGGAACCTGCCCTTTTCACCAAGGTGTATCTATGATGTATGGAAGCCTTGTTCAGCATCTCTTCAACGTCAGCGTCCTGACTTTCAAAATCAACAACAACAACCTTAAATCTTTCATCTCCGGATTTTCTGTATGCCTCGGACACCGTCTTGATGAAGCTATAGAGCCATTTTGCTTGGTTCTTTATGGTAACAATAAAATGTACTGTGGCATCTCTTCTCCATCGCATGCCCTGAGGAATGCACAGGCCGCCCAGAGCCTTTCTCTGGTAGACATACTCGGACAGTCGGACAAGCCGGCGCGTTTCCAACGTAGAAACTAGCTCAAGTTCTAGTAAATACCGATCTCCCTTTACCACGTCAGGTTTTTGTTCAACGCTGATAATTTTATGGAGAGAGAAACGGCTGAAAAAGAAAGTTGATACGTACATCTGTAGATGGTTCATCTTATTTCCCTGGTATAAATGGTCCTAATATCCAGTTCCAATAACCCTTTCTCTCTTATTTAATAAGGGAACAAAATAAGGTCATTGATAGAGAGCAGTAAACCCTTCAATAATTAAATTCCTTTTTATATGATATGTTTTTACATAAAACAAAGTAACTGGTTCATTTCACTAACCTGCCATGTTTCTCTTTTACTGCATTAACAAAGCCATTTACCACAGACTGGACAACATCCCTGTCAGCAAGATCATCTTCATTCGTTCCATCGTGCGTCTCCGAGTCATTGTCAGCGGAGTAAGTCAGTGTAATACATGCGCCTGGGTTTCCAGCTTGTTTCCTGCGCGTTAAATAACTGGGAGCATAACGACAAGATGGTAACGATGTTGAAAAAGTCTCCCAATCCACAAATGAAAGATTGTAATAATAAAACTTGTCAACCTCCATGAACCTCGCGTTTCTAACATGACTAGGAAAGTCTCTCGGGAAGTTAAGAAAATTTTGAAACTTCTCTCTGTCTTGCAGATGTCTATCATCTCTGTATAAAGATAAGTATTTGCTGCCGATCGTTTCCAAAGAGTAAGTATTTGGGATTTTCCAAAGGACTTCCAGATAGCTCAGACCCGTTTCTTGTTTATGAAGTGCTTCAATGTAATATTTTTGATTTTTTTCCAGCTGTATTTTTGGCGTTACTTTTGCCTGGTACTTTGGGAACGATTTCTGTGTCTGCGAAGAAAACATCTTTGTCGCCTGCTTAGCGTTTACGCTTGTGACCAGTCGCGCCGACTTCGGATTACTATCGGAACTCAGCCAAAGCTCTGAGGTATCATCAGAAATTATAGCGAACTGATAAAGCCCAGATTGGTTGGGATGGATGAAGCCAAAAACTCGTTGACCAAAATTAGTGCCTTGAAAAACAGATTTGAACTCCCTAATAGCGAAACTTCTGGACGGGAATGCGGGAAAAAACGGCGAATGCCGCAGCTGATTTATTTGGTTTCCGCAAATTCCTTCCCACATGTGAACATTAAGCAGTCCGTATCTTTCTTCGGGAACAATCTGTTGGAAAAAGGCTTCTAGAAGCTTTCTGCCTTCCCTCTCCTCTTGTTTGTCAAGACTTCTGTTTTCTCCGTCGCTCAATTCACGCTGGGGGGTAAAGATAACTATATCCTCGGTCAAATCGTCACTTTTCTGCTTCATGTCCTGTGCAAACTTAATAACCGATTTTTCAGAAGTTGCGCTCGCTGGTTCTGCGTGATCAGCCCTGATTTGCTCATCGGCTGTTTCGAGTTTGGTGGAGCGATCGGGTGGTGAAACACTCTTTTTTGTTGGAATAATTTCACCTAAAACTTCATTGTTACGAACTTTTACTTTTAGCTCTGCGCTCGAAGGTTTTGAAAATGTTCCATAAGAACTCTCGGTTTCCTGGTTAAATTCTGTTGAAGATAAACGCTCAAGCCGTGTCGTTTTTGAAAGTAAATCTGGGGTGTCTCTCTTGTTGATCTCTATTGATCCAGACCAGTTGAAGATTAGGAAAACAACAAACGGGAACAATGCTGTATAGAGATAGAACAGAGTCCATTTGAGCCTGTTTCTACATCTTGGTTTACTACATGAAGCATATATGTATGGAGGGTTGCGACGGGGGCTTCCTCTGGGACTATGGAGAGTCATCTCGCCAAGGTCTTGTATCATCACAGGGTGTGGAGAACCAAATGAACAAAGTGCAATGAGCTGAAAAGTTTTTATGTTCTGAACCATAATTGAGATGAAGTAAAGCGATTCATATTGTTTCGGGGGCAGGTAAAACCGTTCCGACTTGTGAACAGTAACTGTATATCATCGTTGAAGCATTGAAATTAATATTTTGATTTGCCTTTGCTCGCTCTAGTAAGTGATTCTACTCATGCATTTTTGATTTTTAAACTGATGATTGGTCTGCAAGTTTATAATTGATCGTAAAACAAATGTGCCCGTTCTTGAGATAGGTACACGTCTTCCTCCAAAACGTCGTAATATCATTTTAGGTAGAACTCTTCAACATGTACTTCCAAACCTAAACTTCAGACTTTATACGACTTTAACTTGTTCATATCCGAAATGATTACATTATTTACGCCTTCGCTGGCGGGTGAACGATTCTTCAAGATTATTTGATCTCGCTCTTTTCCGAGGTCGTGGACAAGAATGCACTTTGTTATACTAGCTGGAAAACCGCCTTTGGTTTGATTGACAAATTACGCTTGGATAAATAAGTTACTGCTAGAGACAAGGTCATGAGTCCGAACCACGGCCTGACCACTGTGTTGTGTCCTTAACAAAACACGACTCGACTGTATATATAAGTACCAGCTTCTGTTGGGGGCTGACCTGTGATGGATTAGTGTCCTGTCCAGGGGGAGTCGCTGACTCTCATCCGCTTAACACTACGGAAACCGTAGGTATAAACCATTTTGCTCGGGAAAGGAGTTTAGGTTTCTTAGAGACAAGCAGCAGGTAACTGTAATTGCATGCAATCTAAACTTGCCCTGATGAAGTGAACCATATTAATTTTCGATTAAATATTCACCAAGCTACGAGGTTCCCGGGAGAGGAAGCAACATGGACAAAACAGCTCGTAATTGGTAAGAGTTGAGTTTTTAGGGTCCGTTCACATGGGAAGCGAGATGAGTTCATTCCAAAATTGTTTAAAATAGCGGATTCATTACAGGATGAGTTATTCTCGGGACGAAAGTAATCACCTCGCTCAGCTCGCTGGAGACGAACTTCTTCCAGCAAATATCTTCATTTTCTCAGTGTCGAAATGAAATGAAATGCTTTGCAGTTTTCGTCTCGTTTCATCATGGGATGAACTCATCCCACTGCCCGAAGTCAAATAAACAGCAGCAAGAAAATGAACAAATACCGACGGGTGATAACGGAGATAACTAATCCTGGGAAGAAAGCTCTTATATAAACGCGCCTTTGATGTTATATAAACTAAAGCAAAAGGCTTTTTAAGTACGAGATCGGGGCAGGTCTTGACCAACTTTTCAGCTTTTTCAGAGGTAGCATACGGAATAAAACTAATAAACTTACAAAACTCATTCAAGTTCAGGGACTGTGATTGATTCACGTTCAGCTGTTTGTACATCGAACAATTCAGTTCCAAGGCAAGAGACTTTATTTTAAAAGAATAATACATAGATAACACATGACATAAGAATAATGCTTTGCAGAAACAAAACAGATGAATTTACAGATTCGTTGTAATAATATCAGATAATGTGAAGGGATGGCAGACACAGCTTTTTGTTCTGCTAACCTATTTAACTCCAGATATACAGGTTGTACAGGTAGACACGATAGAGTGAGAATACATATGGTTATACTATAAATGACTGTGGTACTTTAACTCCTAAATCTCAAAAACTCTCATACACTGGAGAATATCTTTAAAATACCTATTTTAAATAATCAGAGAAGATAAGTCTGGAAATTTCAGGACAAAAAAGTTATTTAATCATCTTTTATGATTGAATATTATCAAGTATCTCTTATAGTGTACTATTTTAAATTTCTTATAATATTTCACAATCCTGTCATTTTCCACTTTTCTTCATTTTACGACCGTGTGATAATTTCTCAAACATTGGTATGTCGTCATCATTGCTGTAAAATTAAACGCGTTGATATCACTGACTTGTGATTTGATGAGAATATGAAGAACACACATCACATACTAAGGGACTGG
>JANRMR010009124.1:0-15605 GCA_025434825.1 Bergia sp. 'catenularis' | reverse complement strand
CAGAATGGGAGGAGAGGGGGGGGGGGGGGGAGGGGCATTTTTGTGAAGCATTTGAAAATCAGGGACACAATTTTAGTGTTCAGATCATTAATAATGTTATTCCTGTTTATGGAATGGCTTTAAACTCCAAAAATCATGGGTATATCTTGAGACAGAGACCTCACGTAGCCCACACTACACACCTTGGCGATTTTTCTCAACCACATTCTACACATGTTTCAAAGGTGCCAGACTCAACTGACTACAATAAGTTGGCAGAGGCAATCCTTCAAAAACAAGGGAACAGTAGGCTGGAAAAACATATTTACATATAACGGTAAATTAAGATATTCCTCAAGTTTCTTTGTATACTAATACAGCAGTACCTTTCACAGACCTCAGATTTCATACTAAAGTTTTGACCGTAATTTCTTTGAAGGTCAGGAGGACAGTTTCGATGCATAATTCACGTGCATATTAATAGTTCAAAAGAGGGCACTGGTTTGCATGAAAAGCAACCGACTCTTGTTGAAGGTAACAGATGAGTGCTATTTGTTTTAACAATAGAGTGTAACACAATATTAATTTTATAGATACCTCTATTATAGTATGTTTTGGCAGAGACTTTTGAAGCGCTGTTCAGTAAAATGTAAAAGCAGGTGATGAATCTCTATTTTATGATAAAGGTAGACATTTGAAAATGCCTCCGAAACAATTCAGCTACAATTCTAATCCGAGTATATACGAGGAGCTATGATCGTAGTTATTCACTTACAAGCCAATCTCAGCTATAAGCCAAGACCCCCGTTTTGGAAGATGCAAGTTAGACTTGGTGATTGACAAAAAAAAAGATCAGAAAAGTCTTGGTTACAAGCCAAGACCCTAAACTTTTCTTCAGCAAGGCAGTTTATTTGACATTGAACAAAAGAATGGAACAAACCTCTGAGGAAGTACATTTATTGGATCATGAATATTGATCAACAATGAAAAGATCGAACCTGCTTTTGCATTTGCGCAAACAAATGACCCCTTTTAGAGCCACCAAACTGTTTATGTTTGTGTGTCATATTAGAAGTTATCAAAAGTTCTAAGCCATCCAAACTTAATTGATAACTAAAATTTTTGGCAAAACTCTTGGCTATAAGCTGACCCCCCAAGTCCAGGCAAAATATTCAGAAAATTTTGAACGATCTTGGAACAAAATTGCTTGGCTTATAGGTGAATACATGTAACTATGGTAGCTTTACTTTGTATCAGCAAAAAGAAGTTTGAGGATAAATGCAACAAAACTGCAAACAGTTTTTGTCTTATAATTGGTGGAAGTGCACTCCTTAAACAAGTGAGATAAAAAAGAAAATGACAAAAAACTTTAGACAAATGAAATGAATGTGTAACACACTTGACGTAAACGTCAAAAATTACTAATCTAAAACCAAATTAATACATGCAATGTTCAGTGAAATACAACAGTAATATATCTTTGAAGGCACTGCAATTCCAGACTGTAAAATTCCTATCACCAGAGAAGGGCACCTAAAGATGGGGGGATGCATTTTGTAAATATGAAATATTGAGGGGGGTACATTTTTTTGCTGTGCCATTTTTACAAATAAACACTCCCCCCCTAGCCATAAATAATGAACAGTCCCTAATGTCGAGCCCTGTACCGCTAGGTTTTTTCTGATCTGAGACTTTTGTCTTCTGACCAACTGCAACAAGTAATTTATCTATAGACAGATATACTGGAAAACACAACAAAAATTATTTTATCACTTATGATAAAACTTACATCGAGAATAAGCAATCATTAAATTCTTTCTGCATTGCAACTTTTGAGAGGCATTTTTTAAAGATAATATTATGGGAAAGACAAATTCATTCATGACAATTTTTTAAGATGTGGGAAATAAATCAATTTATTAAATATGCTTGAACTTTTAAGAGACAATTTGCAATATACAAATTCATTCATTTTTGTTTGAAGCAAATAAAGTCTTGTTGTTTCAAGACTGCACAATACTGTACATAAAATGATGTTTTTTTCTAGCTGTGCCCAATAATTTTACAAAAAATATGCATAGTCATGTCACTATATGTGTGGGCAATTCTATCTGGCATCTATTATTTCAAATTCTTATTGTTTTTTGTTTTTGTTATTGTGAATTATGACATAATGACTTAATCTTTCAAAAATTAAATGTTTAGAGTATACACGATGTAGAAATGACATTCATTTTACGAGCTAACTGTATGATTATCTTCAAGAGCAACACTATAAATAAGTAAGTCCCAATGAAAGACTATACTATCAATCAGCTTTGGGACTGAAAGAATGATTTCATTCAAGGAAGGAAACCACAAAGCAGTCAGCAGGGGTCCAAACAAATTAACCAAAAGTCAGAAACAAATGAAGGATTAACAGCAGGGTACAGATTGAAGTTAAAATAACTTTTTAATGACTAGTCACCATATTAGGTAAAAAAACAGTGTGGGAAAATCACTGAGCAATAATAAATAATAAAATTACAATTATATTATCATTACCTGACAACACAAATCAGAAAATAATATAACCTAATTCTCATTTTGTTTATATTATTATTATATTATTATTATATTATTATTATATTATTATTAGAGCTGCCACTGCAAGTATAAGGGCAAGTTACCCAAAAATAATTGAAAAAACAAAATTGCACACAACTAAAGAATTAAAACAATATTGTACCAGAATAACAGACCTTCCATCTTTCTCAGCTGCTCCATTCTCAGTAAGAGATTTCACAAAGATGCCCAACTTTTCCACACCAGTATCTGTACCAACGCCCAGGCCGATAATGCTCAACCCAAGACCTTTGTTATCTGGATAAAATAGGAACTATTTAATCTTCTTAGTCTTTAATACATGTATCTTCTTGTTTAATTTTGATTTCCTTTTGTCTTGCAACGTCTTCCAATATAAGTTCTTCAACTTTATAAAATTTCCAATTTGAGCAAAATGAGTAATTACGTTATACATAGTACGAGTTTCAACAACTGTTTCAAAAATTAAAAAGAACAACATTTCTACTCTTCAAAACAAGTAGTGGTCATATTTTGTATGTCAAATGTGAATGCCTTTAGCATGAACAAACATAAGAGTAAAATGCAAAACTGCACCAAAAAAATATCACGCAGGGCCAAAAGGCCCAAAAATATATCCTGCACAGGTCACAGTATGGGAAAAAATCAAGCATGGAAAAATTGTCCCCCCAGTATCGTGAATTGGCTAATAATTACTTTATATTAAACAAATCTTAATTTAATTTTGTAAGTTCCCAAAATGTATCTGTACACAAGCATCTGTTATTATGCTATATACTTTTTCGTAAGCCCAGCATTCATTTAAAATTTTAATTTTGACTTTTAAGGCAATTTTTTGTTAAAAACACCTGCTTATTATGAGCTACTGAAATTCTTGTTGGGCCAGTAAATCCTGCAATAAAAATACCAGAGGCTTCTATCAATTCTTTTTCTTTTGAGGAACACATTTGAAATATAGTCAGTTGTTTCTTTTCCTAAGAACCAGATGAAAAGCAGCTGGGTTGGGGGCAGGCAAATGGATCTGTAGATCAGTGGATTTTTTAAAAAAGTTAGTCTGGATTACAAAGATCATTTTAAATTGTAAATCTGAGGATCCTATAGGTGATGTCACTGTTGATATTTTGACTCGTTAACACGAATTCATCTTTAAGCTTCAAAGATAATGTATTCATAATTTGAAAGAACATGACACAATTAGCACATACTCTGGACATATCAAAGGATTTTGGAGAAACAAGCATTTGAAATCTTCCCAATATTCAGAACTTTCTCTAACTTGAAGCAACTTTTGCCTGGAGTCTTCAAAGAAATACATGTAATTCTCCCAACGTATTCAATACAGTATATCAGGATCAAAATCTTTGCTAAATACTAATTGTGGCATGCTTTTTCAATGTAAGGAGACATTTTGTTTAAATCTTGAAGTTGGATTTGTGCTGTATGCTACTCAGGCAGGCAAATGTAAACAATGACATCCACCAATTAAGTCTAGTGCATTCAGATTAGACCAATAAATATTTACTAAATATTCACTATTGACTGAATTGCAGATTCAAGAATCCAAAATGTAGGGAATACAAAGTTTTTTATGTTCAGATTTAAGGAAAAAACAATAATCTATTATTGATTGACAGCTTTCGTTAACCCTTTTAACCTCCCCCCCCCCACTTACCCAGATAGATTCCACTGAGAACCAAGAAGAGCAGGAAAACAAAAAAAATTTCTTTCAATAATAGTATAATACACTTACACTCAACCTCTACAATTGTAAACAGAAATAATTACAACAAATTAACTCTCTCACCTTTTACCAGATCAACAGAAAACACATCCATCTTCTCAACCCTCTTCTCCAACTCCCACTCAGCAGATGCCGTCACAGGGTCAATTGATTCATTACCCCTGTCATAGTCCAAGGGGCTGAATGTGACATGAACTGAAGGAGAAACCTCAGCAAATTCAACTTTTCTTTGCCTTCCTTTCTTTGGTCCTTTAACCAAAACAGAAGGTAATGGTTTACGATCTAAAAATGCTGTCAAATCCTTGAAGCTCTCAAATTGCTCTTCTTCATCCATAGAGCTATGTTCAACCATGCTTCCGTCACTCTCATTGTCAGAACTCTGTACATCATCCTCTTTCTCTTGACTCTCTTCTGATGCAAATACAGTTTCTGGTTTGGTGTTTTTATGATCAAACATATCCTTAAAGTCTGACTTAGATTCCAGTTTGGCTTCAATTTCGACTTTTGGTTTTTCTTGTAAATGCCATTCAGATTTTGTCTCAGTTTTATTTTCAGTTATATATTCAGGTTTCTTTTCTGCTTTACACTTTGAACTGATGGCTTCTGAAACTTCAGGTTTTGTTGATAGCTTTGACTTTTCACTGTTGACTTCTTGTGTCTTGATAGCTGGCTGGATAGTATTTCGTCCACTTGTGCGAGTGTCCTTTTTACTTTCAACTTTAACATCAAGATGCACAGATTCTAATTCCATTTGTTTCTCCGACTCTGGGATCTCTTCATCAAACCAGGTTGCTTGTTTAACTTTCCCAGGTTCTCTCTCCCACGGTTGCTTCTCATTCTTTTTAGATTGTGTATTACTCTTGGCCTCTCTCGCACCCATATTTTCTTCTGTAGACTTGCTAATAATTTCATACTTCTTTTTCTCTGGTTTCACAGAACTTGCCTCTTGAGAATCATCTTCAGATTTGCTGATGATCTCATATTTCTTTTTTTCAGGTTTCAAACCTTTTTTAAGGTGGCGCTGTACCTCTTCTTTAACGCCTTTACCAAAACCTTTTTTAGGTTCACTCTCAAACACAGAATCATTGACATCAAGTGCATCTGCACTTTTGGATTTCATCAACCTGTTTCTATTTCTTGGTCTTCTAGAAAATGAGTCATCACGTGACACCCTTTCCCCAGTGCCGGCTGAACTGCTGCGTGATTTGTTGGCGTGGCTTTCAGATGTAGTTAACAATGGTTTTATCCAGGAATCTGACTTGCTACGAGACCTGAAACTTGCATCAAAACCATCCAGGTCAATGTCTGGTACTAAATCTGCTAGTTTCGGAGAATCTTTTTTCACTTCAATGTCTTCTGATGAATCTCCTGCAAACTTTGCTCTCTTTGCAAGAATCCCTTCAGAGACAAAAACCTTGTGAGGAGGGGGGGCTGACTTCTTGGCATAACTTGGCAGTGACCATCGGTCAGAATCTTGGCCTTTCTTGTTAATCTTGCCAACAAATTCTGAGTGTGGCCTCCCGGGTCGAAAAGAGCTCTTAGCCTTTTCTTGTTCATCTGCAATAGTTTTGTCGAACAAGTTTTTTAATTTACTTACACTAACTGGGGACCCATTGCCATTGGAATCTGAAGTCTTTGAATTTCTTCGACCTCTCGGCCTGTCTTCAGCTCTTATACGTGACGTTGGGTCGGATGTAATGCTTTTCTTTTGCAGTGCACCAGTCTTGGAATAAACCTTGATTCGTTCACCGCTAGTTTCATCTCTTCCAGTGCTCGAGATTGCTCGCTTTGTTTTAGTGTCAACATTATTAGTCCGGGGAGGTGATCGACCGGTGCCTTTCGGACTCGTATTTGTGGGTCTAGAACTGGTATAGTGATCTCTCTTCCCTCCTCTTATCCTAGTCTCTGTATTCACCAAGGTTTTTGTTGCCATTCTACTGGCATATAACTTCAAGGATAACAAAGGGACGGTGTATTTTTAACATTCAGGATCGCCTGGCCTGGAAGAATTAAATTCACTCATGCGGCGAAGTACCCATTTTATAATGCGCGTGAATTATAACAAACTAGAACTTCAAACTGAATTCAATACCTGAAACACTCACACTGATTTCACAGCTCTAGCACATAAAAGCAAGTCTGTGGGAGTCGATTATCTTCCTCTTGCTCTATCAATTCCGGTTCTGTTTCAGTTTCTCAATGAAGATGCGTCGCGTTCCTTAAAATTCAAATGTCTCCACAGAACATGGCGTCCAAGTATTGTCCAAGCAGGAAATCACTCAAAGATCAAAAGTTTGAAAGCTTATAGTACCTTGCATTCCGCCAAATACGTTACCAAGAGCTACTGTGAAATAAATATGCCGCTGTTATAAAATTTAAGAAATAATTGTTGAAACAGGAAACGACGTTCTGCCAGAAAACTTCATGAAAACACAAGAGCATTCGCTCATCGAAACGAGGTCACGTGACAGTAATTTATGCGAAGGTCGTAACATTTGAAGCTTTGTTTGTTCTCGACCTTTCAAAACCCTTTCGAAAAAAACAAACAAACATACCAACCGACAAAACAGTGAAATTATTTCTTATACCCATTTGCGAACAATTTATTGTGGCTTCCCAGTCCGGTTACTATCAAAAGATTCGGTGACAAAAATTCAATAACTGCACCTCGATTAACCAAATTTCACAGTTATTATATTTATCCTTTTGATTCTAAACATTTGTAATTGCTGCACGAAACAAAGAAAATCTGAAATTCGAAGTTTTAGTTTTGACATCTATTATTTTTACAGTCATGATAAGCACGGAATCAGAAGTAAGAAGGATCTGGAACGAGGTTTTTTAAAAATATTATGACACTAAAACAAAGAGTGCTTTCTTTGGACAATGATTTTCTTTTGTCTTCCCGGAAACAAGAAAATTACGTACACATGATTTTTCCAAAATTTATTCTTTACCAAATATCAATGTACGTTCAATATTTTTTATCACGAACCGTATGTCGAGCCAGTGCGTATGAAATTTGCAAATTTCAATCAATCAAAACAAAAGAGGATTTACGCTTTTTGTGTGATTATCTGAATATCAATATATATGTAGGAATACGTTCAATATTTGTACCATGGATCGTATGTTGAGCCAGTGCGAATGAAATTTGCGATTTGCAATCAATCAAAATAGAAAACGACTTACATATTTTGTGTGATTTTCTAAGTAGTTGTTTTTTAGCTTTCAGTTGCTGTTTAATAAACGGATTTATCCCCGAGAAGAGTCAGGAAAATCCGATATTTAAAAAATGTAATAGTTAATACATTTTTATAAAAATATTCATTTTACACCCAAGGACTTGTCGCCATTATCATTTCCAGCGAGATTATTGATGTGATAAAGAGCCAAGTTGCCTTTTATTTTACTTGTTTTGTTCATCTAGCCCAAAAAAATCCCAAGGCTCAATGACTGAATCAAACAAAAAAAACATAAAATATCAATCTTTTAAACCATGCTAAATTCCCAAACGAAAAAATGATTCCTTGAAAATGTTCAATTCCGAACTTTTGTATCTTTTCCTTAATCTTTAGTGATCAGATACCTTCATCTGTAACATTTTCAAAAAATAAACTATTATGTTACTGTTCATTAGTTATGTTTGTTATTTCCGTTTTTAAAGAAAAATTCAACAAAACTAATCTAAAAATAGCTCAAATAAATAATACATGATGAATTATTAAATATTAAAATCAAATTATCGATGATTCGAGAGGCTGCAATATTAGCATTTCAGAAACCATATAACCACCTGGCTTCATTTTGTCGAAAACAAGGCCGAGTTAGTTCGTCTCTGTGTATTTTTAGCTCGTCATAAATCTACATGAATACAGAAAATAATGTTCTTTTCTCACGAAAAATATATACCAGGGATATCGAATGGTCTTTGGGAGCATATCATTATTTTTGTGAGCACGCACATGAACACCAAACTATGAAAATTTTTAGTAAGCGAGCAGTCTTCAAAGATTTTCGATTAATTCGACCAAGGAACCATATTTTACCAGCATTCCAGACTGATTTTGTAGAATTATTGAAAACCCCTAATAGGGGGCCGGGACAAAAGAGAGACGGCGTCGAACTTTCTCTCGATTGTTATAACTATATAAGTATAATAAACTGCGCAATACCGAACGTGTAAATATCTCAAACCTGAAAAAAAACAGCATTTGCAACTGAATTTGCTTCGCGATATCAAAATTGATCGGAACTTCTCATGCTCTTGTGCATGTATGCGTGTCTTAAAAAGATTAACTTTCGGTCACCAGACCCTGATAACTTTTATATAGTTCAGTAAACTTTCAACAGGACGACTTACTTGATAAGGCGGTAAGCTGACATGCCGTCCAAGTGATCCGTTTGTAAACAAGCAAAGCTTTTTAAAACACACTGGGGGAGTGGGTTTTACAATAAAGAGAAAAGTCATGCATTGACTTTACTTTGTGGTGAAGACCTTTAGTACCAGCTTGTTTTATGACGATGCTCTACACCGAGTTTCTGACAAATTATTTCAGGGGAGACCGGATCGGATTCGGGACCACTCGAGTGATGAAAACACAATACAAATGTTGCGTGGAACTCCGGTAATTCGAGCCATGACTCAGTGAAACCCAAATATAACTAACTGATGTTTACGAAAAGAAGGGTTTTTTTTTGCCAAAACCTGTTCATTAACTTCTCTAAGACTCTCTGCAGTTCATACTGAAAAACACACAACAGCTGTGTACATCGGCTTTCACAGGATACAGTACTCAAGTTACAAGTTGAACTTCTTCAAGTAATAGTCCAGCAAATACACGTTCAAAGAAAGGTTAGAATTTTTCTTTATGGTGCGCGCCTGTACACGCTCAAAAAGTGTTCCCAACAGGTTGTAAACTATCTGTTTCCGTCATGTGAGTTAAGCTGGCTACACCTAGATGTAACTAACAGCTCGGTAAAGCGGCATTAAGGTTGCTATTTTTAGTAAGTACTAAATTTAGCGATTTTCCCTTTTTAAAACGACTATTTAGTTTAGCGATTTCCTTATAGTATACCGGAAACCGAACTTTTCCTGAAGTATACAGTAATGAACCACCAAAAAATGTGACTACCTGACATATGTTGACAAATACTGGCGAATATCTATCATTTTTGCGAGCATGATAGTAATAATAATAATAGTAATAATAATAATAATAGTAATAATAATAATAATAGTAATAATAATAATAATAATAGTAATAATAATAATAATAGTAATAATAATAATAGTAATGATAAAAATAACAACTTCACTAATGTGTCAAAACTGTTGTTAAAAATCTAGCAGAGGGATAAGACCTCCCAGGACAACGTACTTTTTAAATGTTTGGCGAATAACCGAACATTAGCAAAATTACAATTAAAATCGAGTATACAATTTAGCAATTTATCTACCAGCTCGTGCTAAATTCGCCAAATTTAAGTCTGTCGCACACGAGAAAATTGAAGTGCTGAGAACTGACAGGTCTCGCGAGGCAGTTAGCTCAGCTGTATGGCAGAGATATTCGTTAGAATTTCGCTTCATAAGGCAACGAGGACTGAAATACATGTTCAGTGTAGCTTGCCGTGTTTGTTCCTGCTTCTGAAACCCAGAAATCTTTTTTTTTATCATAAAGGCAACTGTTATCTGGTCATAGCTGAACAAAAATCCCGCAAAAATTCTCAAAAAAACTTCTTGTAATTGAGTCTAAATGAAAAACAATTGCAAATCAGAAGTTTCAGTAATCTGTAGGTTGTTTTTTTAATAGTAGATATTAATTATTTTCCACAAAATTTCAGGAGTACAGGGAAAATATTTTTTTCTAAGAGTTTCCCAGGGCCGCTGTAAGAAAATTACAAAATTCCAGGAGTTTTCCAGGAATTCCAGGGCTAGTGCGAACTATATTACATGCAACTTATCAGTCAGCCAGATTCTCACAACGCGCGCACATGGCGAGAAATTGTCTTGCGAGGCAAAAAGATTATCAAACATGACAGATAATCGTCTCAAGATCTCTCGAAGCTAAATTCTCACAAAGGTTTCACGGCACACAAGAAGAAACAGGCTGAGCAAGGATTCTTCGGGTGTTTCTGATCAGCCTTATTTCCTCTCCTCTGCGACCTTCACTGAGATGAATGACTTCCGTGTTTTCCGGTGTGAAACTGTACTGCCATTTCGCGACATGACCATATCGAATGTTTCCACTTTCAAAATACATACAAATAAATATTCTTTACTGGCTAACCGGACCAGTCTGATATCGAACATGACCAGCACCTATCGGAGCTGGTTGGCCCTGCTTTTAAAGCGATTCACTCAAAATCCGCTATTCCGATTGAGCCAGTTTCCCAGTCGTGGGCAAATCAAACTAAGGGGTTTCCTGGTATCCATAACCCCTGCTTACATTTTTATTTTTTGTAACACTTTTGACATTTTATCGTTTATCATCCTTTAGAAATTATAGAACTTTTTACATTATTTTCTCAATCTGTCATGTTTGAAAATTGTAGTCCCACCAGCTGTATTGGACATATTTTATCGAGAGCGCGCAAGTTATGGCGGGAAACAATGCACGCGCGCAGCTGCCAGAATCAGTTTTTTTTTTCATGGCCGGCCGGATCAGACAAATGGTCTCAAGTTTCGTTTATACTACACTGACGCCCTGCACTTTACCGCATAGGTTTCCGTGCTGATGCACAAGTCGTTGCGTTACAGTGTAATTCTTTCCAATGTGTGATAAGTCACTTTCGAAAGCGTTGCGTTTCACACTTTTTTGTTTGTGCAAAAAATGTGCCGGAAAAATCGTTCCAACGGTATTTTTTCGACGACGCAAAAGCTATCCGGTATAAGGAACTAAGGCCTCAGTCCCAGTAATATTCTTACGCTGTTCTTAAAATCAAAAGAAAAGTTCTCATAAAAAAGTGTACCCTAACAATTAGTGTTTTCAACATGAAGCTGAAGGCGACTTCTCCTACGTATAAATAATTGTATAAAGATATTTGTCCCTCTTTTCTGTTTTCGTTTAAGTGCGGGGAATGTCCGTGATACTGAGTTCAGTTGTGAAGTACCTGAGAACGAGAGACAGCACGGAACCCACACCGAGATGGGAGTATTCCAGATAAAGATTCAAAACCAAGAAACAAAAACAAGTTAATTTTCGAAATGAGACGTAAAACAAAAGATGCTATTTTGCCTGTTGGTGTTTTTCAAAGCCTATCAGCACACACGTGGCAATACTGAGTTGATAGCGGCCCGCCCAAGGGTTTTTAGGGCGCATCAGAAGCAGATCAGTAGCTGGCAAAAGTGAAAACAAATAAACCTTACAAATACAAAATTGTCTGTTGCACAAATATAAAATTCAAAATCCATAAACCAAAAATAAACAACGTCGATGTAATTTTTAATTTGTTGTAAAATCAGGGATGGAATTTTTATAAAATATATTAAAATAATACTGACAAATACTTGGTAAATGTTAAATATACATCAATATAACGAGCCTCTGCGTGTTACTACGGCAAGTTCACCGCTATATTTAGCTGTAATTACAGTGTAAATAATAACCATTGTTTTCTCTGAAAAGCCAGTGGTTCAAAATCACTGAACTTCAAATGAAGCTAAAGAGATATGCAAATAGTTCACACAAGCGCAACAGCCAGACCATTCAGCTTAGTGAAAGTTTCTGAATAATGTTTTTCTATAGTAGAAGGGTCGTACTGCTTTCTACCATTAAAGTTCTGACACCCATTGGGTAAGCACGAACACGGAAAACGACCATAATCCACCTGACACCCGATGCCATTGAGAGAGCACTGGCAAGTCTCTGGGTAACAAATATCGCCACAATTGCAACCGCAGATAATTCTCGACAGTCGCAGCCGCATACAATCATCTTCTTCTTGCTTCAGTATCCGCTTAACTCCCGATATTCTGAGCAGTTTCCGCCTCGCTTTTAGCGGTATAGGTACAACTTGTTTTATCTTTCTCCCAACGCAAGCGTCTTCACAGTCAGAATCTAAAATGTCTTCGCATTCGACAAAGCAGTGAGTTTTAGCCATTCCGAGCGTCGAACCACCAGACGAAGGGACCGACACGAAGCCTTGACGCCGAGGAAAGTGAAAGACAGTGACTCCCCCAAATTTCACGCATTTTGTTCTCGGTCGCTTAGAGTTCGAAGGAAAATCAAACTCTTCCTCTTCGCTGTCTTCCGAGCCCGGCTGGCTGCCCAAACTGTTTCTTCTCTTTGACATTTTCAAGTCAAAATTTTGATGTAACAGCTACGGTTGCTGCCGAATCCGTGTCTGACTCCCTTAAAACCCAAACAGTTGGGTCATTCACCAAAACACATCATTTACTTCCGGTGACGTCACAAAGATGCACGTATCTTCTGAGTGGTCGGCCGAGAGATTTTGTGGGCGGTGCTATATTTTCAGCTGATCAATCATCTCCAAAAAAAATTCGGAAAATGAAGTATATAATTTCCCTAGTCAAATCAAACAACGAAAGTTCAAGCTTTTTCTGGAAAACAGCCACAACGCTTTCGATATATTATTTCATTACAGCTATAGTGTGTTTGTCAAACTTTTTAGTTACGATTGTAATTATAAAATGTTCACTGTTTTTATTTTCAATGTTAGTAATAATAATTGACTTTGTGGCCAAATGGAAAGATGTCTCCGGTTATTATATTTTGAACAGAAGTCTAACCTAAGGCTATTCTTTTGGGCAATAACTAAACACGGTCAAAGTATATTTATTTTTGGTGACTTCCTCAGTAAGGCAGCTGTGAAGAGTCTATCGAGATTGATAGAATAAGCTATAAAAATATTCCACATAATCCAGTTCAGTATGATCATCTTTTTTTAAAATTGAACTTGCAGCTTGTGAATATTCAAGATGTTTCGTCGCATCGTTGCACACCAAATTTAACATAAAATTTATTTTAATTCTATTCAACATAAACCAACCATTTCAGACCGGGCATTTCAGAAATCGTCTTTTCTTTGCAATTTTTGCGGACATGAATTTACTTTCCTAAAAAGGAGTTAAAAAGACTGAAACTTGAGATCGCGAGTCGTACTGGAGACAATTATTATTACTGCTGCCAAGAAGTCAGTAAACAGGAATATTTAAAATCCCCACGAGATAGTCGAACCAATGTGTCTATGAAGATTTGACTGACAAAAGCAAAATGACAAAAACAAAATACGCTGGCCGCCAAAAATAACTTTATGTCGACATGAATAATTATAGAAAGACTACGTTTGATCACATTATTATCAGAAAATTGCAGATTTAAAAAATAGCAGTTTAGCATGTCTGCTCGTAATTTACCTCAAGTCAGACAAGTTTTGTTAGTTTTTGGTGAAACCACTCCTCTTATTATTGTGTTTTTCACCACTAAGTATTTATTGAACAAACAAATAACTTTCCGGCAAATACAGCAAAAGTTGATTTTTGATTGAGAAATAACACAAAGAAACCAGGAACAACGGAAAACTGAATACAAAGACCTTATTTATATATTTGGTTGTCAGACTTTAGATGGTCACCACACACTTGCGTTTTCTTTAATAAATGACTGTTCAAACGAATTTCAATGTTACCCTGTCATTATCACGTGGAAACCTGGAAAGTCTTCCTACGATATCTCAACACATTTAGATGACATAGGTGAAAGATTCTTAGCAACTCGCCGGATTTGTTAGCAAACCGCGCACAATGCAGGAACTGAATAATTATAGTTTACTTCCCGTTAAAAGCAACGTCACTAAGCCGGTGGTTTAATATTGGACTGCCAAGGAGAGTCTCTTCCTTGTCGAAACGCAACCGGTTCGCTTCCCAACGGCAAAACATAAATTAAGAAAAAATAATTAAAAAAAGCAAATATTTAATTTTAAAAGGCCAAATAAAAATATAGTTGTATAGCGTCCATTTTTCCAAAATATTTTTTTCGGGAGGGAGTTTATTTTTGTTTTTGTTTTTTGAGAGTCCATGTTTGAATGACTGAGTACATAATTGTTGTCAGTTATTGTTAGAGTACCTCTATCCCGTGATGACATACAAAATAAGAATATTTAGTACACTGATGTTATTTTATGTTTTATTGCCCATAAAGTGCAAAGGAATCACCTTTGAATAACGATGAAAATATTTCAGGTTGGTATATGCATAAACGTTCGACACCTCCCGAATAATTTAAGAGAAAAAGTACGAAAATTTAAAAAATAATTTAAAAAAATTAATGGTCGGCCCTTGGCCTCACTTTATCTTTTAAACAAGTTTTTGCAAGGAAGAGAAAGGAGATCGAAAGAAAATTAGTTCCATTCGCGTTTGAGCTCCGATGGCCAAAAAGTGAAAAACAGGAACCACTCAATTCCCTTTCGATATGCAACGGGTATTGGCTAAGCAGCATGAGAAACCCGACTTGTTTTTGGAAGTACGCATGACATAAATGGAAAGAGGACTTAACCTTCGGATCAGTTTTCAAGACGCGCAGGATAATCCGGTCGGATGGGTGGGTTCCCAATTCCGGTGACATTCACGAGTGAGTTGGCGAGCGCATTCCATCTACAGCCGGCTTACTTTTAAAAATAGTAACTTTCAACAACAACTGAGATCATGGCCAATATTTTTCTCCCCCGCGTCACCGATCGGCCATCAGCCTCACCGCCCTTAGCTCCACTTCGCTCGGCGTTCCGTCGCCCTGAAGACTGATCGCCATTGGGTCTAGTCTCCGAGGATGGCAGACACACGGATAGGATTTAAGTATCATTAGTCTGCGCGCGCACAAAGAAACACAAACACACCTTAATTAGTTAATATATCTGTCGTTCAATTTAGTTTGTCTGTTATTAGCCGGCGGCTTCGAAAGATTAGACAGATAGCAACGAAACATGATTTTTTTGCCCTATGCTTTTCTTTCCTTTTTTTCTCTGTTCTGTTCTAATCTACATTGTCCAATTATGTCCTGTTCTGTTCTTTATTGTCCCATTGATTTTATATCATAATCAGTTTATCATGTCATACCGCACCCTACGGCAACGATGCTATTACACCATGAGAGACTCACTTATTTGAATTTAGTACTTTGTAATTTACAAATATATTTTTTTCAATTTATGCGAGTTTATATTATTGGTTCATATTTTCAGGAATACTTCTACATGTTTAAAAAGAACCTATGAACAAAAAGTCGGACGTGGCAAACTGTATTTTGCCTTATTCAGTTCTTCAACCTGCCCCCCGCCCCTCCCC
>JANRMR010008902.1:0-15610 GCA_025434825.1 Bergia sp. 'catenularis' | reverse complement strand
CCAGAAGTGTTGGTCTGTAAGGCAAATTTTGTCCCCCCCTCTTTCGGGATTATTATTTGCATATACATCTCGAGTTAGTTTTAAGTACAGGAAACCATCATCATCAGTCCTCCTCATCCCATGTGGGACATAAGGACGCCACTAGTTACTTCCATTTTTGCCTGTCCTTTACAATATGTTGTGCTTCGCCCCAGGTTAGGTTCAACTCATCCAGCTCTGATATTATTGAAATAGTCTAATCATATTTATAGCTGTGATTCACTTGCAAACTTTAGATTGAACCCCGCCTGTATATTTAAACCACAAAGATACTCGCGTTTTCTTGCAGGTTACAAACCGTGATACGCGCTTGATGGTGACGTCACATTGTTGTGTCGTACCCAGTATTTTCCCGGCAGTTCAAGGATCGGTTTAACTCTGTCGTGGCGGGCGGTTGTTTTTGTAGTAAGTCTAGTAACACTGCTAATTTTAAGCATTCGTTAACAATCATCTTCACAAGTGTGCGAAGTGAACATTTGCCCACTGTTATTCAAAATATACACCAGTGGTAGAAAAGGATGATCGGCATCCGATCAGCAGTCATTTAGCTTGGGCCAGACCGAAAGAACGTATTGAAATATTTTCCATATTACAAAATTAAAAAAAGTAAATGCTACAGCAATTTTGAAATGCGGGCGCTGATGAGAAACCGGGAATTTTCTTCCATTTCGGCCCTACCAAATGGAACTATTAAAGTATTTTTTCTTTATTGCAAACTTTCGATAATTAAAAATAGGAATAATTGAATTTGACCTCAGCTTACTTAATTGCGCTTTGGTTAAAAAGCTACACCTGAGTAAGGGACCGTTCATTATTTATGTCCTGGCTTGGCACCGAAGAGAAATAGAAAACCCAACCTCAGAATGGGTATAAAGTTATTTTACCCAACCCTATCAATAGTTGATACAAAATTCACTTTAAAAGTGCCACTGGGATAAGCAAGACAGTACATGTTCACTTACAAGTTAGTTATTTATGATGCTGTGGACAATAGTTAAAGATTTGCCCAACAGAGTGAAAAAAATAACATCAACTTAGATGCTTTTACAACTAGATAAAGCCGGGTCAAAAGGACGAAGAGAAGTCTGGTATATTTGGAGTTTATTGGTGCCACTGTCATTGAAATTAGGCCCACAATCTCTAAACAGTAGTAGTGATGAGGAGTAAACTACTTTGGAGATTTTCGTCTCAGACTTTACAATGATATGATCCTTACCAACAGTGTATAAAATAGTCACATATAAGGTTAGAAAATATGAAAATTAACACTGATTATAAATGTTGATGATTTTTTAGGAATTTATTGTATTGTCCTATGTCAATTTCTTAAGAGTGGATAAAAATTATTCCAATGGTATACACTAACTAGAAGCTGGTTATTCCTCAACCCTTTCCCCCTTCAATCCTTCCCCCCACCCCTCAGGGGAAAATGTATGGTCATCAGAAGGAGTGCAGCTACCATTAGTACTATTACTATGATTAACCATCCCAGGAGAATTATGGTTAAAAAATTACGCAACCTCTGAGCCGGTCAAAAAATGAATTACCCAACCAGTTTCTCTTCGGTGCCAACCCGGGGCATAAATAATGAACGGTCCCTAAACTACGTTTTTCTCTTGTAGTCTTGCTCAGGTCTACGTGCAACATTGTTGGCTACAGTTGGTTGTTGACAACTGTGTTTGGCCATCATTCCTTTGCGTTTGCGAGACAATTTTACAATCCACCGGCGGGTACTGTTTCGGAGAGGGTACATCGAGCCTAATCACAGAAGGATTTTGTCGATCGTCTCCGAGTATCACAGCAGGCTCGTAGGCAGGGGGGATACACGGGGTGCACAGGCACCCCCCATGGCCGTGAAGTTCCGTGGCAGTCTGCTCAGATAATAAATAAAGTTTACTATAATAAATAATAGTTTTTTGTCCAAAAAGTCCTTTTACTTAACATGTGAAACAATCTCTATAATCTACATGGCAAATATAATCTCGGGTGTTAATGTAAAAATTTTCCCCAAAAACGTATACCCCTGAGTCCGCTATGATGTTGGCTCGCACCCCACAAAGAAAATTCCTGGCTACGGGCCTGCACAGGTACACAGATTGCGAGGAGCCGTCTTCCTTTCTTTCTGAAGGAAAATAACGACGTACAAACGTACCCACAAGCACGCGCGGGTTTTCACACTTACCCAGACTCCACCGAGCGGATCATCAGGGCCATTACATGCAGAAATCGCTGTTTCTGGATTCATAGTTTTATGCAAAATGTAATTATTTGGTTGACCCGTTTGTTTCATAAACTTCGTTTCGAAAGATTTTTTTCATTTTCGAAAAAAGACTTTCGAAACTAAACTGATAACGAAATATTTTTGGTGACGACAGACGTTTTGTCGCTATCAGCCTTATTTCTGTACTGATAATACAGCGGAAAAGAAGCAATCTTCACGTACGCCATGGGAGGATATGGCAGCAAAGTATGTACATTGTATACTGGTGTAGTACTGAGCTAGGGTTTTCTCGTCACATGTACAGTTGACTCCGATAACTCGAACCTTCAAGGGAAATGGAAAAAGGTTCGAGTTTAATCGAGAGGGAATAAAGAAAATGACCCGAAGAGAAAACAAAATTACTTCGAGTAAGCGCGAGGTTCGAGTTTAATACCGCGGGTTCGAGTTAACGGAAGTTAACTATATGTATGTACAATGTATGTATTATTGTATGTATTAACCCTTTCAGCCCAAGCCATTTTATGAAGATCTATCTTCGCCCTACAATATCAATACAGACCAAGTTATTTTGTTACGAGGATTAAGGAGCTGATAATACAATGTAATTTACTCACAGTAAGCTCTCTGAGATCAATTACGTATTTGTCCCAACTTGTTTAAAAGGAAAGTATGAGCACAGCTTAGGAGAATTTAGCAACACAACATTTGTCGTGTTTGGGGCTGAAAGGGTTAATGTATGTACATAATTATATATTTATATGTGTGTATGTGTTTGAGTGTGTGTGTGTGTACATCTGTGTTTATGTGTGTGCATGTGTTGTATGTATGTATGTGTGTGTGTGTGTGTGTGCACATTAATCATGGTGTCCACTTGTGTAATGTCATGATAGTGCTAAAGTGATCAAAATTTGAAAGTTACATGAACCCTGAATGTGAATGTGATTTTTAAGCTTCATAAAACAGCTGTAAGTACATAGACTGTGATACCAGCACTTCACAATTTGTAGAGAACGGATCACTTACTGACTTCCATGATTGGATTTATTCCTTTACAGACTGACTTGGGCTCACATATTTCTTTTTTTACATTCACCAAGACACAACTGTGCCCTCTCTGTGAGGCTTATGCAGTCAACTATAAAGCTGGGTTTCCTTGGAGTGCTGCAATAATACTTTATAATGACAACTTCATGTTTCAAAATTAAGACATTTTATTTTATTTTAAAGTTTTGCCTAAACTTGGCTTATAAAATTAACCTTATTTTGAACAACTAGGCCAGAATGTTTATATCACAGCTTATGGACAAATCACAGGAGCCTTTTGATAAGGCTCTTGCAAAATGCAAACTTCTACCAACCATTAGCTAAATGCAAGTCTAGAATATTAAAAAGTATAGATACCGGGTATATATAATTAGTAATTATTCTAAATACTAAAATGTTTTACAAATTATAGCTGGTTTTTTGTAAAACTATCCGAAATAGAAACATCATTTAAACTTGTTTTAATGGTTGCTGTTGAAGCCAACTGCTCAAGGATGTTGATTCTTAATTGAAGTACATGTGTGTAACACTTGACTAATAAATGCTATGAATGATTGATGAACAGAAAACTGTATGAACATTTGATAATCTAAAAAGCTTTTATCTCATGATATTTGTATTTGCTGAATATTTACGTGTATTACTTTGTTTTACAAATCTTCAAAGTTTTGGCTCTGTCAGGTGCCAACAGAAAACAGAAAACACTGAAGATAGCCTTATAGTATACAAGCATGTGTACCATTTTGATTATGAATGGAAAAGAAAATCAAACACATATTATAATTTGAAAAGTTTATAGTGTATTTCTGGTTCTTCAAAAGGAAACAGGGCTCCAGTACAGTACAGTATCCTATTACCACCATCTGAATTCTTTTTTCAACAATTTACAAAACTGAAAAACAAATGTATTGAGCTTTTTTCATTTGTTACCTCCAGCTACAAGAAACTACCTCTGTCATCGCTCAGGTGCTGACACCAGTACCTCATTTCATATAATGGGATGTTAGTTATTAATCACAAGAAATAATCTATTTTAAATGTTGTACAGAATTAATTAATATTTATCTTCTATTTTTCATGAAACCCATGTGTACCATGTTATGCAATTTTTAAGGCCCCATTTAAAAAAGTGTTCATGGAAATTGACAATATAATATATATGGCAACAGAATGATTGACAAAAGGTGCAGGTTACAATGTATATTCCAACAAAGATGAAATCTTAGACACCTACATGTACAGTGTGTTTCCCTTCCTTTGTTTACATAATATATTAGGCATTTTCCTGTTGTCCCAAGTGCCATAACTCCTTCACTCTCATCAACTCCAAGTTTATCAACATCTGTTCTCTCCTTACATTATCAGACAGTAAACAAACCAGATGTTTCATATCTATGATGTAAGTTTTTTTAATTTCAGTATTTCTTAAATATTGGAAGCAACAAGTGAAATAAATGAAATTTTCTAACATTGACAAGGTTTAATTATTAACTGAAGGAGCAGCTATTTTACGGGAGGATGAAAGGAACTGCTGATAATGTATTCCTGTATGAAGATGAAGAGCTTCAGAGGAAGGCTAGAAGTTTGGTTCCTCTGACTGAACTACAAGACAGAGCAAAAGTGGCAAGTGATAAGAGCAAAGAAGATGGGGGAGAAGGCTTTGATGAGAGAGACTTCTTCATCATTGAACTTTATGCTTGGTTTAAGGGTGAGTGAGGATTTACGAAATTAAATAAATAAGTAATATACTAATAAAATTTTAAGTTTGCTCTTACATTAGCAGTAACTGAACATTGACAAATTTCTTGTGAATTCCTTTTGGTCGAATGAGATAATTTATAGATTAAGGTGTATCAAAACTATAATTATAATGTCTAATATTGTCCAGGATGAGTAAATCTTTAACTGGACAAGTCTGTCATTTCAATTACTTTCACCGACTTTTATTTGCACTATTTGACTTTAACAATGGAACCATTAAATGGCTCTTCCCCACTAAATGCTACGAAAAATATACTGAATAAAAAGGAAACTTACTGGTGTTACTACTGTAATTACCATGCCATAGTAAAAGATTAGAAAATTATTTTATTTACAGTGGGAATTAGAGTATATGTTGGAAGTCAAAGTTATTTTCAAATCATTTTACAGTAAATTTGGCCTGGGTTAATTTTTTCAACCATGGTAAAATGTGAAGACAACATAACTGAGTTTAAACCGGTGTTATAAAACTATTGCAATGACTAATTTTGAATTAATAGCAAAAATGCCATATTTCCCCTCCCCAGTACTATTTCAAGTCATTTCTTTGCTCATCACTCCATTAATTTTCACCCCCTTTCCCACTTCTTCCCCTATCTTGTGAACTACTTCTACATGACAAACAAATACCAACAAACATAACTTTAACCAGGAAGTCAGAACCATCAAAAAGAAATGTAGAGATGCTGGTCATCCTATGTATTTTGTTGTGCCAACACTATTTATTGACAGCTTCATGCACAAAAAGAGAGAGGACAATGAGAAATTAACCCCTATTTTTTTTTCTCAAGAGGAAAAATATATCCATCAAGCTGCCATTTTCTTTAACCCTTTTGTCTTACTCTGCTCATATATTGTATATAAACAATGTATGTATCGTTGCAATTGACTGTCTACTCCAGGTTAGTTCCCATAGTCAACACAGCTAGGGTTTATTAAAATGTAACATTTATTTTATAGTGCATCGTACAGTTGGTGCATTTTAAGTAGTGCAGTTGGTAAGATCCCTCACTACCAAATGCAGGCAAAAGGTCCCAGGCTTAATCCCCGATTGTTAAAACGTTGGTCTAGTCCACAGAGGTGACTTGAAAGAACCAACATATTTCTGGAAGAGAGTAGGGCTGTTGTTGTGGTGGTGTCAAAGCCACATACAGAATATTTTGTAAAATATGTAACCCTCAGTAAATAAAGTGCTTTTTTGTACTCTATTCTCCAGGATTTTTCCACTGGATGGACAAGCCCATGTGTGACGACTGCAATATTAAAGGTGAAGATTGTGAATATGTCCCCCCAACCTGGGAGGAGGAACAGTGGGGTGCCAGTAGGGTGGAGGGTTACAGTTGTCCCAAGTGTCATAAGAGTTTGAGATTTCCAAGATACAACCACCCAGCGAAGCTACTTGGTAGGTGAAAAAGATTACTTCAGTATGAACTTGTTTGTCTATATTACATTGTACTGAAACCCTCTATACTTTTGTGATTTTAAAATAGCTTAAACTGGAGGGGGAGGGATGGAAAACACGCATATATATGGCGTGGTTAGCATAATGTGAATTGGAAAGGAGGTTTGAAAAGGGTAGAGCTTGTTAGAACATTCCAAATCCTCATTTGGAAGAATCCAAGTGCTACATAACCCTCAGATAGGAGATGAGCTAGGTTTTGTATATTAATTCAAATGTCTATTCAGTTAAAACTTCAAAGCCAAGGTGATTTAATTAATTTTTAACTGACTCTAAAATGTACTAAAATGCAAACTTCTTTGAAATATCTCAATCTTATACCCCTTCTAACTTCTTCCCTAAATTCCAATTACCAAAAACTCTCTAAATACTGTACATATTTGATGGGAAGCATACACATACATGTAATTTTAGCTGTAGAAGTGTTAATTCTGCATCTCATTTCTGTCTCGAGAAGCTCTTTTAAACAAGTTGAAGCAAGATGAAAACTTCAAACAAAGTTGTATAGCACCTCCCTAAAAAGATGCAACTTTTAATAATTTAAATTTTGTGAGAATTCTTCCAATCTACTACCTTGGGTTTGTGACACAATTAATTAGGGAATTTCTTGAAATCTTTTATTAACCAAGCATTTTTTAATTAATTAAATGTCCTAGAATTCTACTACATTGCTCAAAGAAATATGCCTATTACATGAATGAGTCATTGGTGACAGTTTCAAATTAATAGAACAACTACATTCTGGATTCAGGATTCCATCAGCTTTCAACCAGTATGTGTGGATAGTGTCTCCAGGTTCTTGATAACCGTTCCAATAACTTCGAACCTAAAGAACGCTTGGTCTCCTTGTCTCTTAGGATGCAATATGGTGTGATGCATGCAAAGGCATTCTTTAGTTATATGTTCTTTCTTCTGCTGTCCAATAGGCCAATTTCGATATATTAAATTCAATCTCAAACAACAGACATCAACACGAGGCTCTGCATGGGGAATAAAACATATAAACTCTATATTTTATTCCCCAGAGCCTCGTGTTGATGTCTTTTGTTTGAGACTTAATATATCGAAAGTCAATTAATTTCTCTGTTCTAGAAACAAGGATTGGTCGATGTGGGGAGTGGGCCAATGCCTTCACCCTGTTCTGTCGAGCCCTCGGGTACGAAGCTAGGTATGTGGTTGACTGGACGGATCACGTGTGGACAGAGGTCTTCTCGGAATCTCAGCAGCGATGGAAGCACAACGATGGAATCTGTAGCAAAGATCTGTTTTACGACTGTTACGAGAAGTGGTGGAAGAAGAAATTAACATACATAATTGCATACTCTAAAGATGAGGTATGTGAGACTGTTTTTCTTTTCTTTCTGAGATACTCTCTGTATTAATTTTACTCAAAAGAGGATCGTGGTGCTTACTAAATTTTTACACATTTTAAATAATGTAACATTTTGATTTATTTGTGTTAAACAAATCGGACTCGCTCTACGCGCTCGTCTAATTTAGTTAAATTACTCTTATGATTACAGACCGAATTGGACTCCACTCAGTGCTATTAACATTATTTGTATCCTGTCGAAGTGCTACCATTCAGTTCTATGTTAATTCCATTCCGTACGTACGTTTCCGTGTACCTTTAAGTCTAACCACTGACTAATTCCCTCGAGTTTATTTACAGGTCGTGGATGTAACATGGCGTTACACAGACCACCCAGAAGACGTGCGAAAGCGAAGGAACGAATGTTCTGAGAGCTGGCTTGCGTGGACTATTGCCGCAATGACACAAGAGGTAAATTAATTTTTCTTCCATTTTTCAAAATGTTCTCTTTTCATCGAATTTTGAAGCAATGGCGACACGTTTAAAACTATTTTGTTGCGGAAGAATTTTTCAAAACCGTCTGTTTTCATTGTTTTTCTGTGAATAAGGTATGAAAATGCAAAAATGATTTCCTACTCCTCTGTGTGTTACAGCTTGAACCAATTTTGCGTTCTATTCTAGCGTCAAAAGGATTTGTCCCCGGAACGAAAATTGGAGCTGCAGACACGACATATTCGCGAGCTTGCAGAGTTCATGAGGAGAACCGATCACTCTGATGATGAAACAGCAGATGCTTAGCGGACGACAGAGGGGGACGGGGGCTGGGGGGCTGTTTGTTGCACGGGGGGAAAGGAGATTGCAAAATTTACAAGTTTAGTCACACCACTATTGAAACATCAATCGACTCAATTTAAGAATGTGAAGGACGGATTTTTGTAGTTATAGTGGCCATTCTTCGGTTGCAATCAATCCCCGGAGATTCAGGGAATAAAGACGTCGCGGCCATATTGATTGACCATACAATAGAAGCCAACGAGGTCTCTTGTAAAGTTCAACAAACATTGTTTGCTGGTGACGTCATGTGCAACCGAAGAATAGGATGAGCTTTTATTTATTGAAATTTCCTAACACTGTAGCAGAACACTCTTGGCCAATTTTAAAGTTGTATTGTAATGCTAACTGTAGTGTAGTTTTAGTATTTTATTTCATGCCGTGGCTTTAACTTTTGTCACAAAGTCTATGCAACAGCTATAAATATAATGATAATATAAATAATGATAACTATTTAATCGGCCTATCCGAAAATTACATTTGGTTCGCCATCCGCTGGGTATTATAAATATAAAAAAAGTTAGAATCTAAATAGATAATAAGAAAGGGAGTCTAAAACATACTCTCAAATGATGTTTTGGCGAGAGCATTACAAACCCAAACGGGATAATTAGTACAATTTATATTATTGCACGGAGAGCATTAAATATGTTGGCGTACAAATGCTGAACATTTCCGGAAATAAGAGCTATATTTAGTTGGTTATCGTCATAGATCTCGGCGACTTGGTCGAGACATGTAACAATAATGGAAAATAAAGGCAGTTTATTGTATTGTATCGCATCAATATTTAATATTATATAAGATGTGTGGGACTGAGGTAGCAACTGGACTGAGGTAGTCCTGTCTGTCTGAGGTAGTCCAACATCAGTTCTGTCTGATGCTAAAAGAAAGCTCCTTCTTTTGTATCTACGATTTATTTTACTTTTGTATCTAGCAATTTATTTTACCCCCTTAAGACTATACCTTTGTGAAACTAAAAACAAACAACATAAGTCCATGCTCCATGTGTATCCTTCACAGGCCATGAAGAAAGCCAAGCCTTTCCAATGATGCCAATAACCCACTACCAGAAAAGCCAATAATTTTTTTGACAAAATTTGTTCCGATTGTAACATCTGCAAATTTCATGTCCTTCTTTAATGCTTTTAAAGTTTTATTTCATCGATACCCTCTTTTTTGCTTGCAAAACTTTTTCCAACTTTTCAGGACATAAGATCGAAAAGGCTTTTACTCAAAATAAAAACATTTTTTAAACAGAAGTTGTAAAACCAGTCGTCGGGGTTTGTTTTGATTGCAAAACCTCTTGAGAAAACCAGATTTTTTGGACACATCTAGTTGGAACCTGGGCCAGCTAGAATGCGAGCATTCTCTTTCTTTTCCAGGAGCGAGCCGCGAACCTGCGCCCGCGATCCTCGTGGCTCGCTATCACTCTTTCCTCGATCGACTCTAAGGAAAATAAAGAGACTGCTCACAATGTAAGCAACAGTGCTATCGACTCTCACAGAGGCCAACTTTTGAGGACAAACCTAGTTACGACCAGAGTACAAAAATGGCAAAACTTGGGACACGCAAGGTCCCGTGAAAAGAGGGGTATTTGGCCGCCCAGGAAAACGGAAATGAAAATTGACGGACTGCAAAATCATAAGAGACATTCAAATGAATTCATATTTTTAAAGTTACTACCAACCGTAACCTGATCCCAAACAAAAGGAAAAATAATTCTAGTACATGAAGAAGAACGGCTTTCTTACATTAGGCTACGAGTAGTTCCTATTTTCCCCCTTGAATCCGTCGAGCCGCAGAAAAGAAGTCACGAATGCCGGCGCGTGGAAACTGGGGCGAGAGAAACAAGAGTTGTCTCTTTTGCTATTTTTCTCTCTCCTCACCCCAGTGTTCTCGCAGCGTCTTCTTCGATTTTCGTCTCGAAGAACTCAAGAAGAAAAATAGGGACTACTCGTAGTCTATTCTTACATCAAAATGTTGTATGAATAGTCTTGAAACTACATGCCCTCCACTATTCAGTTGGAACTCTAACAATGTATAATGTATTAGTAGAGGCAATTGCAATTTGGGTTCACCGGCCGTTACTTTGAACAAGAACATTAATTACTGGCCAATGTTTCACAGAAATCAATTGTATGGACACAATAAAACCGAATAAATCGCTCCGGGTCATTGGTATCTCCCACATTAGGAGCAGCCCATGCAAACTTAAAACTTCGAGTAAAATGGTACAAAGTAGTGGAGAGACACAGGGTTAAATTCTGCTGCAGATAAGCCATGTTAGACAGTATGTACATGTAAATGGCCACGCGATTACGATACTTGGAATTCGTTCGTTTCTCAAATTAGTCCAGTTTCGCATTCGCAGTTGCCTCTGATTACAATTACTGTGGATTCATTTTACCGTGCTAGCCTCGAATTGGTTTTGAATATACATAAATATCAGCGAGATCCGAATGTCCAACAATGCACAGAGTTGTAAATTGCTAATATTTACATTTGTACTTATGAATACTAAACATTAAGTCGACACTAACACTTGTTTAAAACGAGTCTGTAGTTATTGGAAACTACGAATAGGAAACTGGAGTATTCCAATATTATTACTGACTACTGTTCTGTGGAAATAAAATTTGTTAACCCAATCTTGCGTTTACTGTCAACTCGTGTGGTGTGTGCACTTGGGGGGAGGTTTCAACCGACGAAGCGTCAAAGTATGGCAGAGTTGACGTCTGCATTCTATCAGTAATGTATGATATGGCGTGATACGATAAGGTATGGTATAGTCTGGTCTGATACGGTATTGTAGGTACCGGTATGACATAGCATGGTATTGACATGGTATACAATGACATGGAATGGAATGGTATGAACATGGTGTAGTATGGTGTGGTATGGTATGGCTGGTAGGTATGGAATGATATACTTGATCGGGCCAGTACAACACCACCCACGAACGAAGAAACTAAAAACGCAGCGCGTAACGACCACTGAGTAAACACTGGTTACCCAACACAATTTTTCAGACGCGATATGTTGCTAGACATCACGCAAACGAACACTTGAGAGCCGTTGCCACATTTGATAGTAACTCTCTCGTCCCAATGAAGCACTAACGAGTTCGTCACAATATGAAGACTTTTAATTTTCAATGGACCGCGTATCGTAGCAACTTTCATGAATTTTAATTACTTTATTTCTTTACATAGTTTTACTCTTGCCCAACTTGCACCTAAGTCTACTTGAATTGGGGAGGTCGCCCAATAGCTATCCTACAGACTAAATTAGGCATCTTTGGGACGACCGTTGACGTAACTGACCGAAAAGTTTTTAATATATAAAAGCCCCTTGGCTAGAGTCAGCTCGTTTAAACAATTTGAGCCTGATTACAACCACAGCTTTTTTTTTGTGGTAAGTGATGATACGGTCTGGTAGGCTAAGTTAATGTATGTTACAACATGATATGTCATGGCGGTATGTTAAGATATATGATAAAGTGCTGTATGACATGATAAACTGATCAATAATTGCAACCTCGGTCTTGACTAACAAGTGTCAGTTTGATATCGTAAATTATGGACCGTGTATGACCTAATCAGCCTGCATATTAATGAATACATACATGACCGATATTCAATGCCAGAATCGGTAATAGTTCAGTTTTGCTGTAAAAGAGCAGTTTCATAAACAACATACATAAAAATTTTTACAAACAAAATAGTTGAGAGAACACGTTAGCATGCTTCTATACAGTCAATTTAGTTTCCAGTTTTACATGAAGAACTCATAGAAACGATAGATATAAAATGAATTTCAAATGTTCAGAGGTTTCTCTTTGTTTCCACCGTCACTTTTGGACAATTTTATTTACTTATCACTAAAAAAATCGCTGGGTAGTTTTCAATGAGGTCATCAAAGTAACTATTATGACGTCACAGTTTGTAATCGACAAGCGGATTTCAGTATGACGTCATTGCTTATATTTTACCTCATTATCATTATATAGAATATATTCAAACAGAAAGTATCCCTAAATGTTAAATACTGTTCGAGTAATTCAAATATGTATATTTGCGGCCAGCGATAGATGATAGAATTCTCCTCAAATTTGAAGGTTTTTGAACTTTTAATACACTCAATTCTCCAAAATTATTTGATATCAGGCTTCCATGCTCTATCAATCTTATGGACTCGTTTTGCTTGAAGTTGAGTTTATGCTAAATTATGCTAATGAGTCAAATAACTTGAAAGTTGTCTGCAGCTTCTTCAGACCCATGACCCTCTGATTGCCGGTCAGATGCTCTACCCACTGAGCTACAGAGACTCACATGGGGAACTGGGTCACTTAACTTGGTTCTAGTAGATGGTACATAGGCATATGACCTGCTATACTGCTGGCTCGGTATGTGCGAATAAGGTTGATAAGTGGTGCAGCTGAGATGCAAGTGTTAAATAACTTGAAAGTTGTCTGCGGCTTCTTCAGAAAAATCAGAGGGTCATGGCTTCAATTCCCGTCAGGGTCTCAGAATTTTTTTCTAAAGAAGCTGCAGACAACTTTTATGTTATTCAACACTTGCATCTCAGCTGCACCACTTACCAACCTATGTTAACGAGGTATTATATAAACAGTGACATCAGTTATTCGCCTATTCCATTCGGGTAACATTCACTGTTTCATCGTTTACAGGTTTCATTAGGTAATGATATAGTATCGGCGTTCATTTTTATACTTGTTTCATAAAAATCTAACGATCTTCAAAACTTACGCAGTCGTCATGAGTCGCAAGTTTAACAACACAACTTATCGCCAGCCAAATTTTAGAGCTGTTAACAGCTTTTACACTGAGGTTTGCCGCTTTGTTAGTCCTATGGCAACAACACTGAGCGGCTTGAGATAATTGATTTATTTCCAGTTGCTCGATTTATTATTGCCTCTGGTATGGTACTATCACTAAGTCACGACCTACAGTCCCTTGGGGAGTGCTCCCTTAATTCATTATGTGCCACACCAAAGGGTGTGGTTTTCGCGTCGACTGGTCTGGAAAAGGGTGTACCTTTTGCCTGATTAATGTGGAAAAGAGTATGGTTTTTGCATAGAATCTGTGGACCTGTTATTGCTTGGAGCTTTGGTGTAAAATAAGGTATCGATTTTTTTCAGTTTGGTATCAAATGGGGTATGGAAAATTGCTTTTATGGTCGGAACTGAAATAGGGTCAAGTGGCACACGACTAGCAAAAATACGGTTTAGTACCCCCTCGACTTCAGCCATTCGGTAACCGCACTAAACAGCCACTGTTAGTAACTCGTTCTCGTCCTGCTCTATAATGACCTGCATGTCTTTCTCTCTCAATAACTGATTTCTGTTGTTATTACACAGACAGTTTCTTTCTTGGCGAGTTTTCTGCAATTCTGTGTCACCCATAGTAGACTCAAAGGTGGAGGGCGTTGCTCTATATCTTGGCAATTTGGCTCTACCATTCTGAGAAGCAGTGTTTTTCAGTCTGTCACTGTGCTTCCACAGGAAGCAACTCAACCACGCGCGGAAATAGTTCTTGAACCCTTCGCGAAACTGAGAGTTGCAGGCGTTGTAGATTAGAGGGTTTGAGGCGCTGTTGGCGTAGACTAAAATCTGGCAGAGTGGTGTTATTTCTCCAATAATATCCTTATCTACGGAAAATAAAGTAAAGTAATAACCAGTTACTTTTAAATTCATTTAAAATGAGGAAAGCGTAAGTAAAGCCACAACCTTTCTATTTCTTGCCACACTCTAGCATGAGAGCTACACCCGTCCCTTCGTCGCTCAGTGTATGAATTATGTTAGATCCCCCAGGACTGACAAAAGTCGGTAAGCTTGCTAAGTGCCATTAATTGTTGGCTGAACGTTTTAATCACTCGTTGTAATTGTTTACCTATATACAGCAAATTATGGCGCGTTCGATTACCATATCCGGAGTTGTCATGTAAATCAGGAAAATATCTGAACACCCTCTCGAAGCAGTAAACAGTAAAATGATTAATCCAAATTAAGAATTAGGATGAGAATAAAATATACAGCTTGTTTTGTAGTTTCCAAACAAGCATACTCCTCGATTGAAGAGGTCAAAGTTTTTACTGAACTTATCCCTATTCCGGAATACGGCCAATGGGATGCTCCTTAAAAGAAGCTGTCTCAAGCATCGCTGCATACCTAGAACGAAAGAAACTATGGGTTTTTAAAAACTGAAGAAACAATGCGCAAAAATGTAACTTTGGAATAGAATACTTAAATAAATTTTGTTCACCTTCACCTATCTACTTCGTGCTAAGTGGCGCATAAGGCCTCAGAATTTTGTTACTCCCATATTTCTAGATATTTATTTATGTCATTTATCTTTTATATATTTCTGGGGCGGCTTTTTTTGAGGTAGTCTGTCTAGGAAGCCGAAGGGGCACATACCATCCCCATAGCAGTTTCTTTTTCTTTTATTAATATTACCTGTTTAGTTATCTCACCAGCGGGTTACACTCTTGATTAGTTCAGTGTAGTGAGGGGAGGGTGCCAGTTGAAAAATTTTAAAAAACGTAGCCTAAAAATATCTCGCCAAAAGTTTCACTACTCTATAAAATGCCAAATCCTGGAGTCTAATAATAATGATAATAATAATAATAATAATAGCCTTTATTTATACACGGTACAAATAAACGGACGGCAGCTGTACAGCTGATGTGGCCGTGTGTTACAATACAATCCAAAAATTTTTAAATTCTTAAAAGCTAAGAGTTGACGATTTTTAAAAATTGACCTATTGACTGCCTAACTGTATATGTCTAACTAACTAACTACTATCTTGTCTAACTATTATGTCTAACTGTTATGTCTCACTATATCTATCTACCTGCATGTCTGACTACTATCTTGTCTAACTATTATGTCTAACTGTTATGTCTAACTATATCT
>JANRMR010008901.1:10019-25681 GCA_025434825.1 Bergia sp. 'catenularis' | reverse complement strand
GGGACCTGAAACATTAATATAAGTAATGAGAACATTACCACTAACATTTAGGGCTGTAACCAGGTGGAGGGACCTGAAACATTAATATAAGTAATGAGAACATTACCACTAACATTTAAAGGACGACTATTTCATCTTATGGGGTGAGGGTGGAAGATCAATTTGCTTGCAATTCTTATCAATCAATTTTTGGCTGTATATTCCGTATTTTCGATTTTTCCTTTCTTATTAAAACATCAAACTGTGCAATTTTTTCCCGTCTTTTCTGCTCATCCGAAATTTTACCAGAGTTCTTCCACCTCCCTCCCCAACGAAATCAACAAGTCGGCCCTTTTGAGAAGAGCAAGTTTATCGCATTTAACTTTGAGAAGTAAAGAACAAGTTTTAGTTTTAACATTTTAAAACAAACAGTTTTATGCCATTACCTGGTTTTCTGGTTAGCTCTAGACAGTAGTTAGAGACTGATAAGAGTGATTTTGCTTTTTACTGAACTTTTTAAAGCTTTAGCCGAGTTGACAGGAAACTACATGCAGAAGTCACGACACTTGCCTTGTTCTCCATGGGGAATGGAGGATTCTGGTTAGTGCCCGCTGGGGGTGGCACAACCCCCTGAAACCATGGAAGAAACAAAATATAAAAACAGCTTTTAAAAATTACATTGCATCATTTGCAAAGCTGTTTTTGGCTAACTGGCAAAAACATGATGTATTTTCTTTCTTTTCCTCCTTGATATCAAAGCACATTTTTCACTACAAAAATAAATCCATGGATATTTACTTATCGCCCAGCTGATATGTGTGGTGAATTAATGTGAGCCAGTCTCATGGTGCCTGATATTCATCTTGCTTTTTCTTGCAGGATGTTTATTTAAACTGAAAGTCGCTGAAATACCCATACATGTAATTTATGATAGGAGAAACTAAGGATACCTGATGCGGCTTATTTTATAATGAAATAGGAACTTTAATCACTACTTTGCACAATTCTTTTGCCATCCATATCCTCAGATCCCTTATATATGTCCTTTTACATTCCAAATGAGTCATATAGCAGTGCTTTTTGAACTGTCAGCTGATTGGTCACTAAAATTCTAAACGTGTTTTTAGTTCTATTGGCCTACATTGTACCACATACATGTACATCACCACACATGTGGCCTGGGAGCAGTACACCTCAAGTTTGACTTTTTATTTTGCTTTCTTTTTTCTTTGCAAAGCAAGGTTTTGTAGTTTTTATCAACTCCTCAGTATGTAATACTATAAACAAATCATTCCCCTCAGTGTTGTTTACTTGCCAGTGATAGTCCCCTAGTAATGGGTGAAGACCCATAATTGTCACCACTACTTCTAAATAAATTAATAAATTAACTTTAATTAATTATTCAAAATTTCCCTGTTCAATTCTTCAGATGCAAGCTACTACATTGTAGCTGAAGTGGTACAACTAGAACTTCTTTGAATCAACTCACTTTTAAACGTTTTGTAAAACATAACAAAAAGCTTGAATTTGGAAAGCATTTTGTAATGCAGTTTGGATGGTTTAATTTGAGAGAGATTACTGTAAGAAATTGCTTCTGTGCCTGACATGGTGATAGGTTCATTGAATCTCATATTTTCTATCCACAAACAAGACTGCCAACTAAGCAGGCAAATAAAAAAATAAAAGTACTTGCCTTTTTTTCTATTGGATAAGGGGGTCTCTGTGATGAAGGCACAGAATTTGTGTGAGCTGGAGGGCCAGGAGGGTATGGCATCTGAACACCACCCTGAAAACAGAATGCAAAATCAACATGCATATTATTGTTGTCAAATGTTGATTTCATTAGGAACAGCTTGGCCACTGGGTGCTGGGCTTGACTGTTTGTAGTACTTATGGCAGGTGGTGCATAGGCATTTAACAAGGGTTGCCCCGAGTCATAACTGAGATGAGCTGACAGCAACCTCCGCTGTCCCCCTCCCCCATCCCACAAGGGTTGAATACAAAAAAACTGAAATTGGAACATGCAAGTACTTATGGTAAGTGGTTTGTCTGCACACATGTAGACAGGGTTACTGCCACTTATAGCTGGGATGGGTTAACAGCAACCCCCTGTCCCCCTCTCCAATTCCACAAGGATTGAATAAAAAACTATTTAAACAAGTGAATACTTAATATGTAAGGTAATGTGTATGCATAATTGTACATGTAGTCAAGGTTGACACCCCTCATAGCTGGGGTAGAGTGAAGAGCTGACAGCAGTTCTCTCAGTCTTGTCTTCTTCCTTCATTCTAAAGGTTTGGCTGCTACCATACATAAACACTTATGGCAAGTGGCAGTTAGGCAAAACCAGAGTTGGCACTTCCCATGGCTGGGATGGAGAATAGAGAGTTGACAGCAGTCCCCCTTGTTCCCCTACCCTACCCCACAAAGTTTTACTGTTGATACACATAAATACTTACAGCAGGTGGTGGGTAGGCATAAACAGAGTTGTCACCACTCATGGCTGGGATAGAAGGCAGAGAGTTGACAGCAGATCCAGGTCCTCCTTGTTCAAACTTCTCAAATCCAAATGATCGGACATCTCCACCACCACCCCCTGAGCCACCACCACCCTTGTTGAAACTAAAGTCATCAACGTCTGGGATGTCTTCACTCTGGTAAAAGATTAATTACTAGTAACTTGTTTCAGGCCAAACAACTGCAATTTAATGTTCCTTCCACCAAATTGTTAGAACAAACAGTGTTACATGTAGTTCTGGTATGTAACTACTTTAAATAATACTGACAATCATGACTGCAGTAAGCAATATCAAGTATGATTGCAACCTGGGCCCAGAGGAAGTGGGGGAGGGGGAAGCAGAAAATCCATGCAGCTATTTTTCTCAAGAAGCATTAGTGTTATACCAACCAAACTTGGTATACTAGGTAGAGGGCATTACCAGATGATCAATTATCTAATTAACCTTTTGTGATGTCATATGATGTCACAGGACACCATTTTGGATTTCATGGCTTTGATTTTTTAAAGAGTCCTATAAATCACTGAAAAAGGACAAAATATGTTTGAAAAATTTGAAAAAGCATTTGAAATGCACAAATTTATAATTCTAATGCAAAAACAGTCTGTGAGAAAAAATGTTTTTTAAAAAAATTGTGAAAATTTTTTCTGGACATGTCACTGAAAAAGTAGTTGCCATGGCTATGGCTTAATTAAGTGGGACAAAAATGACACATCAAATCATTCCCCAATAAATTTTGGGAAAAGTCACCAAATTTCGTTGCCAGATCTACAATGGCTGCTGAGCTATAGTGGTTTGAATTTGGCATGGGCACTTTCTGCCCCCCCTCTCCCCTCTTCCCTGGGCCAGATAGGGTTAAAGCATGAATTCTGTACCTTTAGACTCTTTTCAGTGTGTTATAGAGAGGGTATTACATGGACGCATGGAGCGAACAAATGAGAGATGTTTTCAACACGAGAAGATAAAATTTGTATCCCCAAGTGGCCATGTAATGTTCTGTTTATTACATTAATATAGATAAAATACCAGATATGAAGTAGTTAATTATTGACAAAAGGTATGTTGAAATCCTTTTTTAAATGTTCCAGATACAATCTAGCGATCAGAAAGTCAAACTGAAATAATTTGACCCAGTTCTTGCTTTAACTGACAGCGAGGAATCTTAAATTTTCATTTTCTTTTGACACTTGAGGTTTTTCAGAATATAAAGGAGGGCAAACAACAGAAAAAATCATAATCATGAGTAGTCTCGGTGATATTTTTGTCCAACTCCACCATTACAATCAAGGACAAAAGGAAGCGACAGGAGCAAGCAGCCGCAAGGAGATTAAAAAAGGGCGAGAAATCTACAAGCGCTGATTGGATGACAAGTACATAACCATGGTAATTTGATATCTTCACACGTGAAGAGAACAATGGTACAGTATCTTCACTGCACACATATGGCTTTTTAAAAAATAATAGAGAAATCCTGGTATTTTATATATATTTATGTGATAAAACAATATTATTAGCCTTAGGAAAACCATTGTACATGTAATATAATATTATTATAATATTTTTTTGTAAATCATGATAAAAAGCCCTCCAGGGGGTGTTATTTGTCTGCATGTTTCTGAAATTTTCTGAAAAAATGGTGCAGCTTAAAAGTAAATATAACTACAGCATGTAACTTTATACTGTATGAAAGCCCTATACTTTAGGGTGCTTATAAAGACAGAACTAAAACTACTGAAGAACAATTAGAACATTCTGAGTAGAAACCCAGCTGGTTTCTGCACATGACTACTGACCAACATAACTACTGGATCTGGTTCAAACTGCACCCCATGGCTTCGTGCAATCTCTATCAAGTATCGCTCAACAAGAATCTTTGCTGGTGGCTGGGGGCTCATCTTCAGAATCAACTGTAAAAAATAAATTCACACACTGCAGTCAATCACATATGGTTATATTAAAGTATGACTCATAGAAAATGCTACCTTGTGTTATTACCATTAAATATAAAATAGATAAAGATTTATAATGTACGTAGAGTGCTTACCCTTTCATTAACAGTTCCATTAGCATTTGTGCTTGCCTCATGGGCAAAAGGTTTACCGTACTTCAACCCAAACTGCTCTCCAATCTGAAAGCATTTTAATATGAAATTATTATCTTAAAGATACAGAAATTAGACTTGTTCCAGACAAGTGATTCCAACGCATAAAGATAATTTTCTGGCCTGAGAAAGTCAGAAACCAAGATCTGCTCTCAGCGTGCAATATATTCCTGTGGGAAAAGAAGATTGAAATGGCTGGGGCATGTACTGAGGATGCCGAATAACCAGTTGGCCAGAGTGGCACTAAGGTGGACCCCACAGGGGAAGCGAAGCAGGGGCAGACCCAAAAGAACTTGGTGGAGATCTGCTGAAGCAGAGCTGAAGGAAGCAGGAATGAGTTGGGAAGCAGCAAGCACAATGGCGAAACACTGGCGGAAATGGAGGACCCTTGTGAATGCCCCATGTGCCACTTAGGCACAAATGGGTTCTAAGAGAGAGAAAGCTACAATATCCTGAACAAACAGACTTGGAGTCCTTGTAAGTCCTTGTAGAACAAGATTTAATAAATCCCTCCTTTCCCCCAATTAATGCTGACTGGGGCAACTTAAGTAGCACATTTCACCTCTCAGTCAATAAAAGATTGTCTGGAGAATCCATCCCAACAATCTTTGCAGGATTGTAGTGCTCACTGTTACTCTAAGATAAATAAGCTGTAACTATACACACTTTGTTAATCAAAACAGACCATGATCTTTGTACAATAATTATAGAGTCAGTATAAACAGCAACAATTTTAAATAACAGCAGCTATTCATCCTAATTAACTGGTTATAAAAAATAATTATATAAATGATCCCATCCTACATACATATTATACATGTAAATGGTAAAATTATATCTCGTGAACAAAATTTATTTATAAGATTATTTTCTAGAGCAAGATTACTGATTACTACATGTTTTGCATACATGTATGTTACTTTATTCCTTATCATTTTTGTGTTAGTTTCAACTGGTTGACATCATTATTATATATATATATATGTGTAACAACAAGTACTTTATTTCATCTTATGTGTGCTATTTTACAGATGTTATTAAGGATAGAGTTAAGATAGGGATAGGTGCTGATTACCTGGAATAACCTTGGGGCTAACCGAGCCAGGTAACCAGAATATATATATATATATACTTACAACTCTCAGTTCCTGTACATCTGACTGTAATCTTGGTGCCACCCAAATGAGTGTCGAGACTGCTTCAACCATTCCTTCATCACAAACGCTATAACAAAAATTAATTTTAGAGAAAATTACAATTAATTAATATTCAAGAAAAGTATATTCATGTAGGATCAGCAATATCATATGTGCATGCATCACCTTGATATACATGTACATGTATTCCTCAATTTTATATACCGGTAGTTGTTTAGTTGTAATGGGTTAAATGTCGTTTCTGATGCATGGCTGCTACATGTACATCATCTAACCATAACCAGACTGCTTCTTCTGAAAAGATATGGATTGAAAGTACATAGCCTCCCACAATTCACCATGTTTTGGTAAATTATATAATTTTATATAGTGTCAAGGATATTCACTTTTTTAAAAATAATTAACAACGTATAAATCAGTTTTTAATTAGGTTTGAATTCTTTCTGATATTCATATATTATCTCAGAATTTGCCAAGATTTTAACACAGATGACTGTTCTCATATTGCCACACAACCATAAAATACAACTAGTCTCTAGCTTATAGTAATGATGGTTAATAATAGCAGATCCAGACTACATCACAATTTACAGTTTATAATATTTTAGATGCCAAAAAAATGGCATGCATGTAAGTCTAAGAGAAGGTTAATTCAGGAAAAAGGAAGGAGAACAGGTTCTGATCATATGAGATAAATTACACAAACCAAATGAATGTAATTTAAAGAGAAAGTTTTTGTATTTTACAAAAAATCTTAATGGTCATTTCTAGGAACATCAACTGCAGCATATTTTTAATCAAATTGGCCCTAATCAAAATGATTGCACAGCAGAAAGCTATTTTTGTTTTGGAATGTGTGTTTTAACTGTGCATCAAGCTAGTGAAAAAATTCAGTTAGTTGGTTTGTGTTGCGTTACTTTGTAAGCTAGTTTGGAGAGCTGAAGTTTAACTTTTTTATAAATGTTCAATATTTCAAATCTTTGAAATAGAGGTGTACTTTGAGTCATATGGTCTCAAAATGTAAAAGATAAAAAAGCTGTGCTTTTGATATTATATAATACTCACGCTTGGGTTTCAATGAGACCAAATCTAGCCAGGCAGAGGTCACAATAAAGTTCTATCAACTCCATTGCTTCTACGAGGTAGTCTTCTCTTATAATATGCTCAACCTATAAAATACCAAAAACTGTCAATGTTCACTAAATTATAGACTGAATGTTAACTGTCTTTTGATAATGACTGGAGCACTTTTAAGGAAGGGGGTGCACTGGTCAGGTGTGACATAGGTGCAGATCCTGCCACTAAATCTCATGGTCACAGTCTGAATATAGCAGACAATGTACTTTATGATTGATTTTCTCAACAAAGGCTCCTGTGTGTTGCTGTGTCCTGATATACATTATCTCACGTATGATAAAAATCTGTGTATAAGAAACTAGACCTTATCTCCTGCCAAAATGCACGAGCATGACATCACTGTAGCAAGAGTTTAACGTGAATAATACAGCATCAACTCATTCAGTTGGAGATTAATGAATACATTTATTAAAAAACTGTTTGTCTCTAGATACTGTTTGCATGTACACCTACGTACCCTGATTCTTGCTCTCTCTTCCTTCCCATTTGTCAGATAGTCCGCTATTTCTTTTCTGGCCTTTTGGGCAAGTTCAGCTGAAAAGGAAAATCAAGATAGCTTTAATTGGCTACAAATGTCGAAATGATAAATCCGCGAGATTTTCAAAAAAGTTTTCATGAGAACAATCATTTACAAATATCTTATTTTATAGCACACAAATATCAAAGAACGCTAATGCTATCTTAATTACTCACTCTTCTTTTTCTCCAGCAGCTTCAGCCTATTTATTGAAAGCCTCAAGTTTGTTTTGAGTTTTTGCTTGTTCCAACCTAAACAGGAACGAAGATTGAATTCATTTTAATATCTGCACAATGTTAAAGTCATCTTCTCCTCGTCCAACAAGCAAGATTCCAAACAAAACTACATTCTACAATGGTGCTAGGTTCTTACCCATCTTTCACGACGTCTCAACTCTGCAAAGTGGTGTGCAAAAATAGAAATTATCCAAAGAGAATTTTCATTCCAACCCACTATCAGGAAGCCATTTTGGAGTGATGTCATTTTTCTATTCGGAGGGTGAAGTCAGTAGTGCCAGACTCTCATCAAGTGTTCCGAACGAGCCGACAGAACAATATTTGGGAGTACTGCTGTCTAGTATAGCGAGCCTGGTTGCGTAGCAACACGAGAACGAAAACGAAACGACCGCCATGTTTTTTGCAGTGCGAGGACGCAGACGTAAAATCTTTTGTTGTTGATTTGGCGGCGATTACTTTCGTTCTTGTTAAATTAAGGGTTTGGAAACTGAGCTGCAGATATTTGATAAAGGATGCCCAAGAAAGGGAAAAAGAGCCAGGGAAAGGGAAAGGCGAAGGGAGGGTAAGTATTTATACAGAGCGAGATCTTATCAGCAGTGACTCATGAAGTGAACGAGAAGACAGTCAGCGTGATGTCTTTGTGCCGTAATTAATTTCAAAACTTGGAGATGACATTTAAACTTGTTGTTTTTAATCCATAAAATTTCATTCTCATGCTCATATTTGGACCTGGCTTAACAACGTTAACATTGCTACAGTATTCCAATTTGTTTCATTGCTGATCATGGTCAAGTAACAAGTTACTCTTGGTTATTAATCAATACTAACCATGTGTCAAGCATTTATCTGGTAGTTGAAATAACTTAATAAGTGATCATACACGTTCTAATATTTTTGTTAGTAATCATGTTACTGCTTTACATAGCTTAGAGACCTGGTAATAATTTACAACTTGGAAAATACCATGTACTGTGCATGAACATTATTGGTTTCACTGTGTTGTTTCTGTGGGAAAAATTCATTTTAACACCATGTACTGTATTAATAATTATAAGCTATTATAAGTGAGTAAGATTACAATATACAATTAAAAAAATATTAAAATTATGTAAGAGTATCTTGGAATTAGGTTGAAAGCTCTGATCACTTTTGACTAATAACACTATTTACTCTATCCATCGATTGATTAAATGTCATAAATGCAAGGTGTTGTGTAAAATTATTCAAATTAGTGACAATCCAGATTGATAAAAATATTGTACATGTAACTGTAACAGTTTTATCCTCTGAGCTTAGGGCCAAGGTGGTTAAAGATTGGTTAACTTTTTCCAGTGGATAAATCCCTACCCAGATTTTTTTTATTATTATTGAGTCTATTTTAGGAGTGTGCAATCTTTATTTGTTAGATAGGAGTTTATTGACTAGATGAAGTTTATATTCTTTAAACAACCGGACTCATGCAGCTAGAATTAAGAGCAAATTAAAAATTGATGTACTAGATTGTACTTCAGAAATCTATTTAATATATAAAATTTACCCATGTTCTCTAGCCACTGATTATTTGATCATTTAAACAGTGACATTTACATGTAATCTGAATATCAAACTGTAATTTATTTTTTCCCTTTTTTGTGTTAATGATCAGGAAAAAGGGGAAAGCAAAAGGAGATAAGAAAGGGAAAAAAGAATCAGTCCTGAAGGATGCAATTGCTAATGCAAAGCTTTGGGAAACCAAACTAGATGCAGTGGAGAAATCAAGACAAGAATACAGGTAAGTGATCACACACAGAGAGTCGTCAATAAGGCCCTGTAAGGGGTAAATTCTGACAAGCTACACAGCCTTGAAATGACGACAGGAGAGCCATGAACCAGTGACAAACAACAAGCTGCTCTAATGAAAATTATTAATACCGACAGTGATACATAATGTCCTGAAACTGTGGCACACTGAATCTTGAAATGTAGATGGGTGACATGGGGACCTCCCCTTACAGGGCCTCATCAGACAGTGCATGGAATGGAAGGTCAGGCCAACGAGGGACAGCCCTCCTCCTATCCCCCACCCCTAAACTATACCCATCTGAACAAAAGCAACTTTAGTTTTAATATCTACTAAATAACTTTTTTGATCATTTTTTAATCTCAAAATGTTTTTATATATAAACAGGTTTTAAAGTCACAGTTCCTTTGACGATCTCTGTAATTGACACTGAGATATTGTTGGTTTGCATGTAACGTCATAGCCGCCATGTTGGTGTACAATAACATTAGAGTTGTAACAACTTTCTTTTGTCGTGTACATCAGCATGGCTGCCATGCTCATTGTTATTTGAATCTCAAGGGATTGAGTGAAAACCAGCAATATAAATTGTACAGGTAGTGTTACATAAGCAGAATATTCAATACTGGTGATGCTTGTTGTTTCACAGGACTAATGCTAAGAAGCTGTTGTATGAGAATGACATACTGCAGAACCAAATGTCGCAGACCGAGCGGGACACCCTTGAAGTCATCTCTTATCTCAAACAGGAGGACATGAAGAAAGATGACCAGGTTAGGCTTGGTTGCCCATAAACATTGATACTAGATTTATCTGGGTCTCTACTTACTATATATATAGGTTAAAATTATACTAATTTGCTCAAAAGTGTAGATCTACAATGGGATACATGTACATCTGTATGTTTCTTAATACAGTTGACTTCAGATAACTTTTACCTTCAAAGGATATGGAAAAAGGTCCTGGTTAAATGAGAGTTTGAGTTATTGAGGGTAAAATTATAAAGAAAACAACCTGAAGGGCAAAAAAATTATGGTACTTTAATGGAGTTAGCACGAGGTTTGAGTTACTGTGGGCTTGAGTTAATAGGAGTCCACTGTAAACATGTTGGAGCTATAACAAGTTCACGTACTGTAGTTAAAATAATGTCTTTTTTATCAATTGAAACATTTTTCTCTAGCTATTATGGTTATATAAGACAGTATGTTTTATTTATTGTGACAAGCTAAAGATGTGTGGAAAAATTTTCCATTACATTTAATTGACCATTGATGAATGCATGTACATTTACTGTAATTAACCATTAATAAATGCATGTAGATTTAATTAACCATTGATGAATGCATGTATTTCATTGTTGGCTGTTGTTGGTTTCAGGTTAGCAAGTTACACCAAGCACTCAAAGATCTAAAGAGAGAAGCACGAAAAGAGAAACAAGCATTGGTAATGGCAGTTTTTCTCTCTCCTTGTTGCTAGGCAATTAATTTGAACGTAAAAAATGTAAATAGTTGTTTGAAATATTATGATATCTAATTTATTGCTCATCACTGTCAGTTAATTATTAGAAATTTCAGAGGGAGGGGTCTAAGAAGAAAACTATAGCTATATGATTGAATGTACGTATGAACTGGAATTCGAGGGGGGAGGGAGGGGTTGAGCCAAGGTGTTATCACAGTTAAAGGGAAAGTGTTGACAATTTCTGGAACAATGCAAATTATTCAATTTTACATTTTTCATTGCTTAAAATCAGTTGTACATATGTAAATCAGATTAATATAATTATGCACTATTTCTTTTAATTTCAGACTGATGAGTACAGTCAGCAGATCACCCAACTTCAGGAGGCATTGATGGAGAAATCAAATGAGGTAGCTATTTCACTTTACAGGAATACAATAATAATTTTGAAACCAATTTGGAGAAGAGATATTAGCAGGTTGTATGTTTTTAATGCTTGTATATGAAATTTGTTTTCTTAATGAACAAGGTTTTGAGTGCATGAGATATATAATGATATTATATCATTTGGGATTTAAAACACTGGATTGTTGGGTGCATAATTTATATATGATACATTTTCTAAACACTGAAATTTCTAATGGAATTTTTGTTTAGGGACTTTTTATAGGTGCTATTTTTGTGAAAATTTGCAGCCAGCCTTGCATGATCACAATATTGTTTAAGTACATGTACAACTACTTTCAATTGATATAAAATGTAAGTGTACGTATATATGCATAGTAATTGATTTTTTTATTGACTAGAAATTGATTTGTGGGAATAATAAAATACTATTAAATCATTTGTAAAAGCAAAGGGAAAGAATGTACTGGAATAGTTTTACAGTCATGTAATTTAAAATTAATGGATCCTTAAATTCTGTTTTGATTGTGTTTTGATACAAAGGTGAAACTAATGCAGTCAGAGTTAAAGTTGGTGAAGGAATTCAGAAGAAAAAGAGCACAGATGCAGAAAGAACTTGATGAGGTGAAGTGAGAAGACAACTCACTTGCAATTGTTTGTACAGTTTCACATGGTGTTTTTAAGACAATAATTTATTAATAAGATCCTTATATTTTTAACTTTTTGATGGTATGGTCTCACGATTTTTACCAATTATATGTTTAATTTGTCAGTACATTCTCATTACTTATCTCACTCCATATGTTTTCTAGTAAAAGTTTGGGAGAATTTGGCACTTCATCTTAAAGTGTTTCGAGTAGCTGGAAATTCCTTTATTCTCACTATACCAATCTGAATCAGTATTTATATTGATACTTTATTACTTATAATTAATTATATTAAAGGGGAAAGTGAATGTTGATAACTTTAATTATGGAAGTGAATGGATTAAATTTACATTACAACTGTTCCTGCTTATTTATTAGCTTTTATATGTCATCAATCTTGTAGCACCAGGCTGATAGATGTGTTGGACCATCCAAAAATTAAACTTACTCCATCCATTTTTTTACCTGGTTTCCTTCAAAGTCTGTGAGATTTCATGTTCTCAACCTCATTATGTGTTTTTTGGCGTAGTATTTTCCTTTTACTCGGAGTAACTCCTGCAGATTCCAACTACCTTATTGTTTGTGTTGTGATGCTATCTGTGGGTTGAATTTTTGCAAAGTGGATGGATATGTGTTGTAACTTAAAGTCCACCCTCTTTTCTTCATAATTTATTCACAACCAATCCTATAAGTCTTTAACTAGCATTTGTTTTGTATCTTGCAGATCAAAGATACAATGTTTATGACTGAAAAACACCACAGCAACACATTGCAACAAATGGAACACAAGTTCTTTGAGGAAAAGGTAAGTTTCAAAATATTATGAAGCACACATAACTTACATAATTTGTCACAGTGACCACATGGAGTAGAGGAGAGAACTAACAAGTGTGCATGTCTAATTTTTAGACTTTAATTTGTTGGGATCCATGGAAGATAAATTATGAAGCTTGGTCACATAAGATTTGGAATGACAATTATCAATTCAAAAGTAAATGTTTATATTTAAACTTAAATTAAATAGAATCTGCAATATGTTTTCCTTTTTTTTTCTTTTCTTTTTTCTTTCTATGATCTCTTTTTCTTTTCCCTTTAAGCCAACAATGATGTGGCTCCAGGCTAGCCGATTAGTTTATACTACCTCTGGAGTAGTCCCAGCACTCTCTTATAAATTGTAAATCCTTGCTTAATTAACTATTATTATTCCTAGAACTTATTTGAGTGTAAATAAAAATTGTTGTTGTAATTAAGGAAACATGACCTGAAGTAAAGCTTAATGGTTAAACCATTAACTTAAGAACCGTTTCTCTTGAGTTAATTCTGCGTTTTCATTTAAAAACAAAGGAAACTCCCAATTTCTTACTGCCGTTCAGGTTGACACATACAGTACCTTAAGTTGTAAGAGCTTATGTAGTGATAACAAAAGTTAATTCATTTACTCTCTTGTTAATCGATCTGTCATTATGTTGGTTAACAGATTCGGTTACAGCAAGAAGCAAGTAAGAAAATAGCAGAGCTTGCAGAGAGAGCTCATTCAGAGGCAATAAGGTAAAAACCTTATGATTTAATTTATCTGATCGAGTGCTTAACATTTATTACCATCAGGCTTTGTATGCATTTGAGTATTAGTATCCTCTTTATGTATAACTATGTGTTATCAAAATAAGTCAATATTGCTATTAGTTAAAAATACAATTCGTCTTGGTAACACTTGATTTCCTTGTGCAGTAACTTGGATGAAACAAGCCGATCAGTTTACAAAGAAAATGTTAGAGTGAATGCAGCTTTGGAGTATCATGTGACGGAAGGAGACTTTTTGAAGAAGGTACATGAAATATGTGATGTACTTTGATCAGGACACATACAGTAACTCACTTACAGGATTTTGTTTGAGTTTTGATCTTTGGACCTGGGAGACAGTTCACTCACGATTTTTTATTGATAATGGATCTAATTACTTCTTTGCTTTCTTACTGTAGGAGAAAGAACGACTAGAAATGCAGAACAAAGATCTCTTGTCAGAAAAGGTTTGTACAGTTATATTTTTTTGTACATGTAGCCCCTTATGACCATCTTTTTAATTAATACGTTCTTTAAATTCAGTATGTCCTGGCCAATTCAATATACCAAGTTCTTTTCCTATAAGATGATCCAATTAATCTGACCAACTCATTAATGTGACCCACAGTCCAGAGCTCTGTGAGTCTTTATAAAGCCAAATTAAAAGAAACACATTGTCGAAAGTACCAAAAAATGACACAAGAAAACAAAACTTAGGAAACATTGTCAGTCATTTTAATGAAAAGTGACATGTCATCAGCTTAATGGCCATTTCTCTCACAAATTTACCAAATAATATAATGCAATCTCTCCTATGGAGTGCAAATTCTGACTATAGCTGCCGTTACTACGACCAATGCACCAATAGGAACACCACCAGTTCAGGTATTGATGGGGGTTTGACTGTATTAAAGCAAACACTATTAATATTGTGGAATAATATCATATACTAATTAAGATGTGTTTTCTTGCAGGAACTTAATGGAATGATTGTTCAAGAGAAAATTATAGAATCTAAGCAGCAAAAGAAAATGTTGAAAGAGGTATGTCATCTGGTTATTTTAGTCTGATTAAAAAATTGTTGTATGTATTATATTGGTCATGTGTTTTTTGAGTCACTGCTAATTTTGATATTGTGAGAAGAAAGTGGGATAAAAATCATAATTAAATTTTCAGAAAATACCTGGGGGGTACTCCTTAATCATGTTGGTGGTGGTGGTGGTGGGGGGGGGGGGGCAACACACTTTGTAAAACAATTTGTTTTCAGACCAAATTATGTGAATTTCCTCACCCAGTTTCAGTGTGCTTACACTACACCAGATAGCTTTTGTGTTGTTTTTAAAACCATAACCGATAGGGCTTCTCTTTGAACTATATTGGATAGCTTTTCTGCTGTTGGTTGTGAATCACTTCGTTTAATTTGTGCTGTTGTAAAAACCTTAGCTGATAGGCTTTCTGTTTTAATGCTTGGAACGATTTTTCCAGCTCACTTTTCGTGCCATTTTGAATGTGAGACACAAAGCTTTTGAAGTGATATGTAATGTATTGGATAGGTTTTTGTGCCAGGAAAAACAACTCTTAATGTAACACAACTGAATGACTTTGTGTTGGCAGAAAATCCAGCCTGTCTTAGAGATTGGTCATTATTTATGGCAGAGGTTTGGGCTGAAGAGAAAACATTTTTCCTTCTCAAAATTTTTAACTGAACCTGTTTTTGAGGCTTTTCTCAGGACAAATGACTGTTTAAACCCCCGTCTACATTGACACCTGGCAAGAAAAGATAATCCTAAGAGAACTTGCAACTGGCCAAAAATATTTACTTCCCAACCAAGTTCATTTCAGCTCCAACCCCAGTCATAAATAAAGACTGGCCCCATAGTGTGAACGAGGCCTTAAATTGATTCTGGTTTTCAGGGATGCAAAATTGTCTTTTATACGCTATACGGCTCATACCCGCATTTTCATTAAAAAAAGATTTAAATTTTTACCTCAATTTCAGACTGAAGACAGCTAAAAAACCCTGCTATGCCGAAAATACCTATCTATATAGCTTAGTAAGGGTGTATACCACCGGGGAAAATACCTATCGATATAGCTTAGTAAGGGTGTATACCACCGGGGAAAATACCTATCTATATAGCTTAGTAAGGGTGTATACCACCGGGG
>JANRMR010008790.1:0-13995 GCA_025434825.1 Bergia sp. 'catenularis' | reverse complement strand
AAAAAAATGTTAATGTTGTGGGTTGAATGAGCTATGAATGCAGCAAAGTGAGTATTTTCTCCTTGGCTAGTAATTTACTGATCATAGGGAGAAACAGGAATGAATAATGAACAGAAAAGAGAAACTTCTCAAGCAAAATTTCCACTTTAGTAAGTACAGTCATTAATCGAACGCAGTAACAAAGTTTTGTTAGCTTTGTTTTCTTGCAAGGAAGAAACGATTACGTAGGTTTCACCGGATCAAAACTTGAATCTCAGTAGTGTCTATCTTGAAACTGAGTTTTGGCCTTCCAGCTGTTATGCATTTGAAAGTATGTGGAATTTTAATTTTGCTCAAAATTCATCGAATGCAGTAAATTTACTCGAAGGCGATAATAAAATTTCGTACTCGCCCCTAAGTTTTGGTCGACCATTTTTAGTTGTGGTTTTACACTTTTTCCTTTCTTTGTTGTTGTTTGTAGAGTTCTGAAACATTTGCCGTTCTCTTTTTAAAATGCTTGTGCTTACGACAAACACATTTTCCCCCAGCTATTTCGGAGCTTCGGTTTTCCAATATGGCGGCTTCAAACTTCTTTCGAAGCTGCACCCGAGGTTTGATGTTTGGAGCCCTTGAAGCACAAAGTTTGCGGCCAAATCACTTTGGGTAAAAATGTATTGGTACATAAATACATTTCAACCAAATTTACTTCTCGTTTCAAATAACACATTTGTCATTTCCTCAAAATTTGGAAATTAGAGCAACACAATCCAGTATCGAAACGCACGCGTGTATCGGATTCGAGTAAGCAGTACTCTCAAATAATTGAATAATGTGACATGAATAAGCACAGAAAACAGAAGCAGAAGGAACGAATTATCAGTTAGTGATGTTCTTTTATTTTAGCATTTTATGTTTGACTGCTGCATACGACTAAATTGCAAAAAGGAAAGTTTTTCAGCGACAAGCGAGTTTTTGTCGGAATTTTGTAGATTGTTTATCAGCTCTCATACGTAGAAGGAACGACCTGTGACCTTAAATTGCTGCATTATAAAATTAACTGAAAGTTTTTCTGTTGCGAATACTTTCCGATGGAATTCAAATTTTGTATCTCTTTTGAAAGACCTCGCATTCGAATAGTGACTGTACAGGTAACAAACCAAAATTGACGTCAACGCCGCATAATTTAACATCGATTTACTGATAAATCAATAATCTAATAATAATAATTTACTCGCTTGTAAGATCAAGGTTTTTGTATCTTAATTATCGTCATAAACTGGCAAAAAAAGATCGAATTGGCGTTTTCATCCCTGGGTGGAACTACCTAAACAGGTGGGTGGTAGTGATATTACATGTACATACCATGTGTTAAATGCACGTGTTCCGCCACAGTCTTCACTTGAAACTGAAGATCTTTGTTAAGGGACACGGGTATGAGGTCACTGGGCCTTGCTACCAGCTTGTCTAGCGTACTGACACTGTTTGCGTTAATTGAACCAGAAGCAATAACGTACGTTTTGGCACCGATAGCAAGCAAAGGTTTCCCTGCCAGGATCAGAGACTGGACATTGGGCACAACACTTCGCATGTTACAAACAAACAAAATAACGACCTTTGGACCTGGGCGTCCAAGCTGTGAGAACACCTGGTATGTTAGGTGTAGAGCTCTGTCTAGGCGTTTTGACTGACCGAGTAGGGGAGCGGCTTCTAGTGTCTCATTGAACTCCAAAATGTCAGCATATTCAATGAAAGTGAAAAGAGAGTAAGCATTGGCACTGTAAAACAGTACACTAGCTCGAGGGCCGTCTGCTGATATCCCAAACGTTCTAGCAAGAGAGTTAACGAATATCTTCTGTTTTCTGTAGTTATCCGTTGGGACATCCTTTGAAGCGTCCAGTAAGAAGACCACGTCGGTGTTGGCAGTCAGTGCATAACTGGTTGAGGAAGAAGCGATAGTCGTTGGGACTTCAGCAAATCGTGTGTCGTTACTAAGTAGATGTGTGGCTGGGACAACTACTGTAGATGTTTGGTTCTTGTTTTTTTCTGTGGTGCTTTTTGTTGGGTAATTAGTTAATGAAGCTTCCTCGTCGGTTGAAAGGACAGTGAAAACTGTTGTTGGTGTAGTTGAAGCTGAATTGTTTCTTCTCGTATAATTGGTTGTTGGGGCTGTGGTGGTAGAGGGAGCTTCGGTAGGAACTGAAAAGTTGATGCAAACAGTAATGATAATGACAACAAATATAAACAATAGTATTAAGTAAAAACAGGAACAAAATAGTAATGATAACAATTCTCATAATGACAATATAGAAAAAATTATAATAATGATAGTAATAACAAAAATAAAAAAATATAAAGCAACACTTTCAACAGGAGTCAATGACTAGGATCGTTCAATTCCATTCATCTTCATGAAAGAACATTTTGACAAACCTGGTTATATTTTAGAACGAGAATTGTCTCGCCGGCTAACTGTACTGCGTTTAATATGTAGTAAAATCATTTCTTTGCCTCAAATTACGTATAGGTTAAAGTTAACTTAACTCATAGAGAATAACTGTAAGCGCTGCAAACTTCAAAAGTTTACATTGACTCAGAAAGTTGCAGTGTACGTTTTCATTTTCTTCAGAGATCATGCATAGAAACCAAAAATGAAGACACAACAGCGAGCAACAGCTCAGACACGAAATTGAGAAGAACTTTAAATTATCAAAATTAAAATTGAAAGGAAGTTCGTTAAAAACCAAGTATAAAATTATCCAGATTTGACGAAATGCTGCGTCACGATGATTAAGTCTTCTAGTCATGACTCTTCTACTAGTTCGACTGCTAAGCAAGACGTCAGCCGTCAGGGAGTACAAGTTGATAACAATAAAAAACCTTTGTAATATGAGTTTAAAAACTACATAGTATGAATCTATTGAATAGTTATATAAACAGGTTTACTTTGTGATCTAATTGACTCCACTATTTACTATCCAATTTCATTCAAAATGGCGATAATTGATTTCAAGGCAGAGATGAAACACATCGTTTGTAGAAATTATCTCTTCAAACTTTCTCGTGTGGCCTTACTTAACAGTTATTCGGCTCAGTACGATTTCCTAGTACACTTCAACATAGAGAACGCTTGAGTTGTAGTTTTAATCCGTTTATCTTATTATGGCTTCACAAAAATCATAATCATTATATATCACTGTTGTTGTCATTATCATTATCATTACCGTCATCATTATCGTTATCGTTATCGTTATCGTTATCATTTGATTACACTAAAGTACACTGTGATCATTATTATAAATGTTTTGAAACAAACGTTTTCGGCCTACTTGTTTATCATCGCTTGATGATGACCATTTCAAACCATTTTATAACATTGACCACCTTGTGTTTCATTGTTTAACATTTTAGTGAGAATTCAATTCTATACTCTCAACTCTATTTTATTGTTATAATTATTATTAATATTATTATTATCATCATTTTTATCAACTCATTTTTTTTTTGCGTGTCTCCTATAGATTATCTTGTTGAATATCATATACGTACTTTTTGTGCATAACAGTTCTGTGAATACTCCAACGTTATGAAGAAGATGGTCAAACGATTTCACAAGAAGCAAATCTTCACTGCTGTTAACTATCAGTTGGAGCTCGGATTCATCTACCTCGTTCCCAATCCCCACAGCAACCATCCTCACACCGCGAGCCTTCAGTGGATACGACGCGATATCCGCTGTAACCGAGTATGGAGTCAGAGACTGCAATCCACCTGCGAGGACCACTGCAATCCTAGGTACATCACCACGCGCGTTGCCGTCCGGGCCGAACAGATTGGAATACGCATTCTCGAGTGCCAGGTCAATCATGTTACTACCCGCTTCGTAGGGTAGTTTAATAACAGCTTCTCCAAAGGCCTCGGGATCTGAGAATTCATCGAACCAAATACGGGTGCTAGCAGCGTTACTGTACAGCACTACCGCTCCACGAGTTCCAGTGGGCGAGAAATCAAAAGTAAGAATAAGGTTCTTGATGAACATTTGAAGCTTTTTAAAGTTCGCAATTCCGATACCTGCCGATGAATCAACCAGAAATGCAATATCTGTAGGAACTGTACAGTGCGGAATTGCACTGGCATCCGGTAAATCTGTCAGGAGAAGTTTAGTAACATAGAGTGAAATGGAAAACTTGGGACTCATTTACTCTATAACAAATTTGAAGTGGAAGCTGAATAATTGGACGACGATTATTCATTATTTTTTGGGTGTTTTTCCAGATATTCGTTTGATATTTGGTTGTTTGCTTTTTCCAGTTAATCATTATTCCACTGGCATGACCGTGTTATTCATTATTTTTTCACTTGTAAAAAGAAACATAATGGATAGGCCTTCTGTTCACACTTGGGACAATTTTTATGGCACACTTTTCGTGTCCTGTCGAACGCGAGACGCATCGCAAGCGATATGTGATATTTCGGATAGGGTTTTGTTCCGTGAAAAACATAGTGTAAGGCATAGCGTTGTTTTTACTCAGCTACATTTTGTGCCGGCACAAACAGCGTTCCGATATAGCGTGTTGCACCCTTTCCTTGGGAACAGACATCAATAACGAAGATTAAAACGTTCTCTCTTTACCTTATACTATAGCTGGAAAAATTTTCGTGCCTGAACAAACAGTTACACAGTTTAGTGTAATTGAGGCCATAATCTAGGGGAGTGACTACATGAGAGCAGTAAGTGTGAATTCATACCGTTACGATTTTAGATTGGTTTCCATACGAGTCCTTGTAGATGTTTACATGAGATCACCTTATACCAACCTCGTTCCCAGTGCTTTTCCCTAGCAAAATGGAGGGGCAGGAAAATCCCTGGGAACAAGGCTGACCGCATACATTTGGAGCTGAACAGGAATGAAAACGTACAAAATACAAAAATACAAGAACTTGGCCAAATTTTTTTAAAGCAAGATTGGATAACGCACCATCATATCAAGGATTTACAGAAAAATGTAGGATTCCACCATGTTGGTTTATGGCTTTTGTAACCCCTCCCCACTCTCTATTAAGCCCCCTCTCCCCCTGGAAGGCCTGAAATTAAGTAAACTCCCCGGGATCTTAATGGAGTTTTTACGGTATTTTACTCTACATCTACAACTTGCCATTACGCGAAAACAAACATAGCCAAAACAGGGACTTAATGGTTGTCATAAATTAAGTGTAGATAGCTACCCTTGACTGGGCAAGTGAATCGGATGCAGACTTCAAGGTGATTGATAAGGTCATCAAAGGACTTGGGTAAGATCACATCGGTTCTTTTCTCAACAACAGTCAACAATTGAGTTGCGTTTATCTGATCACCAATACCAATGACAAGGAAATGAACACCAACTTTCCTAATACTCAGGGCAACCTCCTTTAAAGCCGCATAGTTTTCCCTTCTATCAACGTCGTCCGTTAACATAAAGGCGATTCTTGGCACATAATCACGCGCTGTACCATACATCCCAAACAGATCTTCATGCGCTTTCAAATATGATACTGTGATCCGATTTCGCCCAATCCGCAAAGGTAAACGGTTGACAGCGGCACCAAAATCCTTTGCATCGGAGAAATAATCAAAAGGGATCTCCGTACTGCCATCATTATTATAAAGCAGAACTGCCGCACGGGTCCCGCCACGTGAAACGTTAAACGCGAAGGCTGCTTCCTTTAAGAACGTTTGCACTTTCAGAGAGTTTCTGTGTCCGATGTTATGCGAGAAGTCCAGCAGAAAGGCGACATCTACTGCAGTCGAGCAACGTGCCTTCTCTGCTAATCAAAAGCAAACAGAAATAACAAAAGTACGGTTGTCAGGATGGACTAAAATGATAGAGACGTTATGGAATACCATAAAGTCCCCAAAGTGACAACCCACGTTAAATTTGTATTTATCAGCCCTTGATTGACCTTACATTTGGGTGCCAAAATTGTTAAAAAAAACAAGTTGCTATTTTTGCGTTTAAATCGAGGCAATTTCACGTAGACGTGTACTAATTAAAAACATTAATGATGTGGAAGTATCCAGGAATGTTTTTACCCCTACTTAAGCGAAAAGGGTCGTTACTTTCGGGGTGTCGTTACTTTCGGGAGAAAACGTTCCTTTCAGAGGGTTGTTACTTTTGGAGTTGGTTCTTTTGTGACTATACGTACGGTAGTGAAAAAGATGCATGTTGAACCCTTCGAAGGCCTACCTCTGGGACCCAAAGTCGCCGTAACTTAAGGCGACTAAAGGTGACTTTAGGAAAAATCATCTCCAAAACCTGCGCAACAGGGTGCGACTTAAGGCGACTTAAAGATAAATCACCCCCCAAACCTGGGTGATTTTAATTTGTCCGACATAATGCGACTTAAGGCGACCAAACCTTTGCAACTTTGAATGACTTAAGGCGACTTAAGAAGAATTCGCCCTAAACTGGGCAACTTTGTGCGATTTAAGGCAACTTTAGGGGAAATCCTCCCTCAAACCTCTGCAACTTTTTGCGACTTAAAGCGACTTAAGGTGACTTAAGGAGAAATCATCCCCAAACTTGGCGACTTTGTGCGACTTAAGGCGACTTTGCGCGACTTAAGGCGGCTTTGGGTCCCAGAGTAGGCCTCTTCGACTCGCAACCTCCGGAGATAATTAGACATTTACACGTGGACGCATTAGTTAAGTCGTGCTGCGTTACACTATGCTTACCATGTCATGGTATGTTATGCTATGTTGTGCCATACTGTGCTTTGCTGAACTATGCTATGTTGTGCCATACTGTGCTTTGCTGAGCTATGCTATGTTTTGCCATACTATACTATGTTAATTATGCTATATGCTATGCTAAGGGACCGGTCATTATTTATAGCCTGGGTGGGTCGGAAAAGTTAGGAAAATTCCCACCTAAAATTAAGTATACCCTCCTCGGTTTGCCTTCTGTTAGTTTTGGTCCCCCCCGCCCCATGACCAATTACATTTCTGTGTCCCCCCCTCCTTCACCAAAGGAAAGAGCAAATGGCACCAGTGGTAGCAGTAACAAACAAAGAACATCAAACAAACCCTGATGATGTTCGATATACTCACGAGTCCAGTCATTTGCTATCAGATGCTACCACATGCAGAACCGACTCTTCCGACTCTCGATCGTACTTATTCCATTCATGCTATGTTATGCTTTGTTTATATGTCACACTGTGCTAAGCTATGCTATGCCATGCCATGTTATATTATGTCATACTATGCTTTGCCAAGCTATGCCATGATAAGCTTTGATATACTTAACTTCGCCCTACCATGCTATGCTATGTGACGTGATGTTTTAAAAAGTGTTAGAGAATAAGTAGAAATGCTTGCAGTTCGCCGTACAGATTTTGGCTATGTGACCAACATGATTGCAGACTTTTTACTCTTAGCTAGAGCAAACATCTGAAAAATATTGGAAACATAAAACGATGATTATCACTTACTCAGTGTATTTTTATTTTTTAACTTATTGCGCTGCGTTATCTCATACGATTCTTAAACATGTTTGAATAAATGCATTTTACTTTTTACAGTAATCTTTTATAAAGCTACGTTACTATGGTAACACAAAAGATTACCGAAGGTGTGTTAAATTTTCTTTTCCTTAATTTATTTGTAGCGAAACAGTAGGTGATGACACTGCTACTATTACTAGTTCTTCGCGTTGAGGCAGGTCGATGAGTTACGGAAATCAGAGTGTTTAGTTGTTTGCGAACCTGTTACTCACACCCTAAAAATCAATTAGAGCTTTCTTGGTGGTTAGATTATAAAATGATCGCGTGAGGAATGATTTGTTTCAATAAAATTGATTTATGACAGTATTCCCAATAATTAAAAGCTAGCTTTTCATATCAGACCAAAGGTTTTACTGCACCTAGAAGTAATTAGCTATATCTGGTATACTTCAAGTATTGTCAGTCGGCAAAACTTAAGTTTCAGTGTGTTAAACAATATTTTTTTAAAAAAGGTTTAGATTGTTAAGAAAAACCACACTTTTATGTTTGTTCGATGTAGCATTTCATTGCATTTTTGTTTTTAATACCAGCTTTGCTTTGTTCAATAAAAAACATTCGCTCATTGAAAAATGTTTCTTGGTATGCAAGCGTGGAATTCGACAATCGGTTTTCGACCGCTCATCTTCAACGAAACGAAAGCTCTTAATCACGACAGGGGATAATTTGGGGAAAACCGCACGAGATTCACAGCATGTGAGACGCTGAACTAATTTGTTTAAGGAATGCGGCAGGTGTCAACTCGCAATTAATTAAACCATTATTTAAAGAAATACTCTTTCCTTGCCTTGCTTCTATTCTGAGAGAACAGTTATAAACAAATCGAATATGCAATCCAAACTACCACGTGTCGAACAGACGTTGGTTTGATTGCTCTCTGAATGACTGGAGACGAAATAATGCTTACCAGTTGTCTACCACAGGCAAAGTGTGTGCATGGTTGATTGTACTTCATCAAATCACAGCCAACTGTTGTTGTTACTACATAGTTTTCGTGTCTGTTTGTTGGTCTTACCTTTTTCCTGTGATTGAGCCAGGCAAAGTTGTAAGATTAACAGTGGAACCAGCGTCAGTGTCAAGATACATTGGTGCACAGTCGATGCAGCCATAGTATGGAATCAGTTTGTTATTGTGCCGCAAAGGATCGAGTACAGGTTGACCTCGTGTCTGTTTATACGGTGCTGCCGAGTTCTCTACTCGTCTGTAATTTGGTCGGAATGTGACAAGGACTGAAATAGGCCAAAAGTTCGAGATTAAGTTGTCAAAAGGCATTGAGATACCGATCTTCCTTTCATCACTTTTTGTAGATGTACTAATCTTACAAGCTACCATTAGAATTACAATAGCAGAAACGGAAAAACAGGAAATCCCGGCCTCACGAGCAAGCATTTTGTAAGAGAACACTACCACTCATATATAGAAAACGATTGCAAGCGTTCTAATTATTTTAGTAGAAATTTGCCGTAGCCTTTTCACAAAGATAACAAATATCTTTTATTTCAACCAAACTTCAAATCGTTATCAAACGCGCATGTGAAAATGCGTCGATGCGTATAGTTGTATATTAGCGAATATATAGTGGTGAGAGAACCAATCAGATTTATAGATTTGACGTCACTTGTTTTTCAGTTTGCTAACGGCCAAGGGCTGACACTCGAAACATCAGCTTTATGGTAGAAGACATCAGCCCTTGTTAATCAAACCACGTATCACCTTGTTTGCTTACTTTAATAATGTCTGAAACGTTTTTCAGTGTCCACATAGATCACATAGAAATTGATCAGCCCAATCATGTTTTAGATTAGAGCAGTTGTGTCAACAGGGCTAAAACTTTTAAGTGGGGCTGTCGTAATATCACTGCGTACTATCATCAGGTCACGAGAGAGTTCATTAATTAGCAACTGAGATTGCAATAAACAAGATCGTTACCCCTCAAACCTTACATCGCTTATTAATAGCTACAGAAAACTGACGCGTTTAACGTTTGACCATTTTAATTTTGACCAGCGAATCTGTAGTAACTACAGAGATGAACGATAATGACACTAAAATTATCGGTTTCGCTAAAGGACCTGGTTGACTTTGTTTAAAATAGTTTTCTATTGTTACTACTCTAAAACTGTTACACCCTTGACCAAAGGTATGCAGAACGCATAGTTTCTCATTCTCAGACATGCCGTTAATTTCATCGCCGGCGAATATTTTCATCAGATAAAAAGCTAAATGCGTCGGAGTTAAGCTGCGATTGGAGGCTGTTATCATTTGCCTCGGCCATCCACAGGCCTCATGATAGTAACCAAGGTAACCTTGCACGTCCAAACAACCTCTTATTTTCCAGTTGTACTGACCGCATCTACGGCGGGTCCAGGGCTGGTTCGCATGGCTCAATAAACCCCCTATGTGTACGTTTTGATAAAAACAATAGCAAGAAACGAAAACGATACTTATAAACCAAAGATAACAGAGTTGTTTCTTTAGACCTTAGATCCTGGTTGTTTGGAAGTTGTTCAAAACTCGAGAGAACTTTGTAAAATGACTCATTTCGAAAACCACAAGATGGTTATCTTGTGGTAAGTGGTTACCCTCTTTTAATAAAACTATTTAAATACTGCAACGCCCGAGGGTTTTTAATACCACATAAACTGAACTCTTTTGATTTATCAGGAAACAAAAGGTGCAAACAAATAGTTTGTGGGAATAAAGCGGATATCCCGAGCTAGTTGTGTGAAGTATTGCACGCAATGAAACTAGTTAATGTGTGAAGTATTACACGAAATAAAAGTTAACTGAGAAATAAACTATCGGTGTATTCTGGGATATAATGGTATTAACTGAAAAGGAATTTTCTTTGTACAAGTTTATCAGCTGCATCCAACTCAGGACCAGTTGTGTTGCGGGTGGAATTCTTACAATATTTTAGTGCTGTAATTAGACTTACCCTTGTATTCCAGAAATTTCGAATGCCAGTCAGTGCCTTTTTCAGAGTGTATATGTCTTTTAATCCAATTGTATCTCGATTGTTAAATTGGGTTAAACGACTGATAAACCAACTGAACAAACAAGGATTTGCACTCGATAAATCTGGAGTTTTAAGCCGTCAAGATTAACTTACTGATTGTGGGAAAAAAGACTAAAACCTTTCCAGTTTCCGCAAAATGATTCTAAATGCTAAAACAAGCTGTTTTGACGACCTATGGGGTAACCATAGAAACGGGTTATTTAGTTGGGTTACAGCGTTTGATAAGTGAAAGAGTTGGTGCAATATCAGTTGAACAAAAACTGACAGAAATCCAAAGAGAAAGCATTTACTAAAGTCCGTAGCTCACAAAAATGGAAAACAGGTTGGGTCCACAATAATTCCGTCATGACAGTGTCCACAGAACGGTTGTCCGCTAAGCTGAAAATGACCTCCACGTGGACCTATTCTTCCCCTAAACCTAAATCTACCCTAACGATATGTGGGTGGTTACCCAGAACCGCCATTGATAGATTAACCGGCTTTACTGCGATGTCTATTTTTTGTCTCAGTGCAATCATGTTTCTCCCAACTCCCCTCCCCCTCCCCCTCCCCCATTCCTCCCGCGTTTCAACGTTAGGTTATTTATTATTTATAAACAGAGATAATCAAAACGGCTCAGCATTTTAGCGCAGGAGGGTGAGGGGAGGGGGCGTGGGGCAGTTGATTTTGTCTTCAAGCGAACCAGTGCTTTTCTTTATGACGCAATAACTTTGCTTTGTGATTTACCTGAAAACAAAAGTTTGATGTAATCTTATCCCAAACCTACTATATGCAATGCTGTGTTCCACAAAGTCAGGAGTACAGACTGACAATAACAAAGTGTTGCTTGGTTAGTTCTCATGTAAACGCGTGGTAGAGGTTTGTCCGCTGAGAGGGCTGAGGGCGACTTTTTATTCGCGACAACTTCTCTTCGTGTAAAATGCCACTGAGGAGAGGAAGTGTACAGTGGAGTATCGTCCGCCGGTCTGGTAAAACGTCACGTGCAGCTCAGTTTAATATCTTTATTAGTATTTATTTGATTGGTTTCGCCACAGATAAACAGTGGACTGGGTAGTGACGACATTAGATAAGAACAACATATACAATATCGGGAAGGGAGAAGAAACAGAAGCGTGCTCACGTGCTTTCAATAGGAGCATGTTTTCCTCAACAGACACAGAGGTACCGCAGGGTACTGCTCTTCTATTTTTGCTCTACGGGGGGTTTTGTGACAAATCCAATACGTACAATGAAATGATAGCTTGAGACCAATCTGACAGTATATTTAGTTTGTTTTCCATTTTGACATTTAGTTTTGAAGATATTCCAAAACAATAAACTTTTAGCTTCAAGCGGTAGTAGGCGACAGACCCTCCTTCCCCCCCCCCCCCCCTGCATAAAGGCATGTCTTTTGACCTGCGCCCTGATAGCAATAAAGCCAATTAGGTTATCTCCTCCTCGTCCACTTTCGCGTCGGGACTTAGTAAACTTCCACAGCTGGATAAAATTTCCTTTACACCGTTGAAAGAACCAATCCACCTATCGTCCTTTGTGTATGGGTAGGGGTCACACCAGCGCACACTGCGTCGAATCCGAGATGGACTTTCGGCCCAGTCTTCCCTCGCTCAGATACAAATGAAACTTGAGACCTGAAGAACAATACACATGGGTCGGACTAGGTCGGTGGGATCGTCGACAGATCGATTAGGGGAAGTAGTCCGCTAACCGAGGAACGCCGACCAAGCAGTCGAGTCACGTGATCTGAGTAATGGCGCTTCATCTCTTCTTGCGGTTACGTTTGGGCGATGGTTCTTGAGGCGACACTGTCACGTTGGGTTTAAGATGCCGCATGCCACGTGAAATCTGAAAATATTTTTAAAAAATTACAATGTTTTGTTCTATTTCTTTTTTTCTTTTCTGTGAAAAACCTGTGCAAAACGGACTCGTGAGTCGATGCAAGTCAACACAAGCTCTCAACTTGCGTTCAATTTGTGGCCAACCTGAACCCTTTACGCTGACTTGCACCGACTTACGTTGACTGAAATGAAAACTAAACTGAACCAAAATAAACAGTTTTGACACAGACGGTCATTCTGGTGACTGAGTTTGTAAAATTGGCCAATCACAATGGGTATTAGAGTTTAATGTACCCGAAACCAATCACAGAACTGCACACATTTTAGGAATCCTTCTGATGATCAGTTGCTGTGTTAGTATTTATTTTTGATAAAAGTTTTGTTGTCTTTTGTACAATTTTAAGTCACTCAGTTTGCATATTCCTGTTATTCAAACTTGACTCAACATTGCACAACATAACACACAACACTTAGAGATTTGCTGCTTTTAAAAAAAAACAAACCATAATATTCATGAACCTGCCGTTGCAAATATTCTTATCCTTCACAAATTTTGGGACCTAAGAAACTAAGGAATGCCAGCACTGCAGCCCGGTTGGACAGATGACTTTAAAGTGTGTACAAAATTAATAAAACAATTATACGAACCTTCCCAACACTAGAAAACTGTTTGTTCTTCAGTTCTTGCATTCGCTTTGCTCTTGACGTCTCCTGCAAAGCATTCCACAAAAATATCAGACTTTGCATATAAGCTATTTCTAAGTATTTCTTCTTAGCTGCCGAAGCAACCGACTCCGATGAACACGACCTTCTCGCTCTGGGAATAACGACGTACACGCACGGTATGTTTTCAAAATCCTTTATTGTTGTCTAAAAATATAGTTACGGTGTTTTAGGACCAGGAAACATACAAAGAGAAAATCATTTTATGTTCAAGATAATACATTTTCCTCTACCGTACTTCATTTCGTGTTACATCTATAACAGACGAACTGAAATTTGAAGTAGAGCTATGTACATGTGTACCATATTATACCGACAAGCACTACTTCGGGGTTTGCATGTGCTATGAATGCAACGGTTCCGCAGCTGATGAGATTACTAGATGACCAAAAGTCACTATAAAGTTGTATCTTATTTAATCTTACCTGACTGGAACTTGGACTCGAGCTTTGCTCACTGTCGGCACTAGTTGTTGGTGTAGTACCCAGTTCACCGGCTGTACTTGACAATCCACGCCGTTTTGGCTCCTTGATGTGTAGTAAAGCAGCTGATTTTCTTTCCTGGACGTTCTATAAAATGTAACGGCCGGGTCAAACGGGACTGAATGAGAGTCGAGGAGAGTCGATGAAAGTATAAGCTGTCCTACCTTTTGTTTTGACTTTTGTCAACTCTCATCGAATCTCATCCTCGTTTGTGCGTGCAATGGAGTGTTGAACAAAACTCTAGTCTATCTACCCACCCAATATGTGACGAGGAAGGCGTGCACTGGAGTGTTGAACAAAACTCTAGTCTATCTACCCACCCAATATGTGACGAGGAAGGGGTGCACTGGAGTGTTGAACAAAACTCTAGTCTATCTACCCACCCAATATGTGACGAGGAAGGCGTGCACTGGAGTGT
>JANRMR010008457.1:0-15619 GCA_025434825.1 Bergia sp. 'catenularis' | reverse complement strand
AAACGTCACTTCAAGAGCTAATTGCACAAAATGATTTCAAAATCCCAAACTTTTAAATAGCTACCGTTAAACTACAACCTTGTAGCACCTTCAGGACAAGCTCAGACTTCTAATTAGGTTTGCAAGCATTTTTCTAATGGTATTTGAAAATGCACTCTTTTTGAAATTGAGCAAAGCGGCCGTCGTGAAAGGCAGTCCTAAATAATTCTGGAAAACATATGGCTACAATTCTTGTGCATTTATGAAACCCAACTGCTAAAAATTCCAGCTGTATAATTATTTTAGATTTGAGTTGCAAACGTTTAGAGATTAGTACACCTAAACATTGCCAAAATATCGATGTGAGACAAGGCAAAAATGGCTCCTGAGGACACCCCCCTGGGGAAGACAAAGGAAAGAGGCTTGAACCAAACTAGCATCATGTTTGGCAATAGAGCACCAAAGTATAACTGTATGCAAAATATGAGATAAATCCGAGACCCGCGTTGTAACGCCTCCTGCATGGTTTTCTCGCGGACAGCCTCTTAACAGTGTTTCAAACACATATTGTAAGTAATACTTTATAACAGTCCCTTACATATTTACAGACTGTCACCCCTGTTCATTTAAAATAATGCTTGTTTTCAAAGTATATTAATTTTTTGTAACCAGAGAACGTTAACTGTAACTAAATGTAACTAGAACAATATTCAAACTGACATGTACATGAATTTGGAAAGAACAAACTCGTGTACCATCAATGTTCACTTCTATATGCTTTGTATTCTCTCTCCATATATGACATGACTGTTTTAAACTTACATACTACACTGTCAGGATTGTTTTAAAAAGTAATCATGCATATCCAAAACCCTTGCTGTTGGCAATTGCAAATGTCATTGCACTCTTGAATGAGTTTTAGAATTTATGAGTAACCTGCAAATGCAGCACAGGCCCACAGGTGTTTGCCTTTGGAAAATTGGATAGTTTGCCATCATCGTCAGGATCATGCAAAAATTCTACAGTTAGATGGCACAGTGAACCTAGTGGAGGTATTCTTTGCAACCACAGGCAAAAAAACAAAAATTCACTCAAGGAAATTTCAGTTTCTTGTTTTTCTACATCTTGTAAGTAGTCACTGCAGTATGACATGACAAGATTTTCCAATTCACGTCTGTTTGATCCTTTCTCATTATACTGAATATTAAACATTTTTTGCAATGTGTCTGCTGTTAGCTGCAGAGGATTGTAACAAAATACTTTAATGAACAATTTATGACTAGCTGCTACTGCTTCCATCACCTCCAGAATTGAAGGTCCCTTCTAAAATTGTTCTATGGCTGGCGATGCTCTACCAAATACAAACCAATGAGCAGTTTGTTCAACAATTTTATTTTTATCCTCAGCAGATTTTACATGGCGAAGTGTTCAAGCCAATTCTATAAGTGTAGCCAACTCGGGTTTTGACATTATTTCAAAAGCATGTTCCGCTGTCTTAGCACTTAAAAGTTGCTGCAGGTTGCTCTTAACTTCCAGATCATGCACATCCTCAATCCCAACACGAACTCCATCTACACCTTTTACTAATGCATTGTAAACAAGAGGCGATAAGAAGTTTACACCTTGACCCCCATGGACAAGCGACATGGCATTTACTTTACCAGCCAATAAGTAATCTTTATTCAGTAGACAGGGTTCCCATTCCTAACTAAACATGAAATTCAAGTACTTCTCGAGGACTTTCAAGAACCTTTTCATACAAATTCAAGGACTTTGTGCAGCAATTTAAACTTGAACATTTTCCATGTTTTGCTGTTATCATCAAACAATACCAGTTATGTATCACAAGCAAACACGTGCCACTTGGAGAAAACTGGATACTTAACCTGATCCAGGGTTCGTACAACATCCATTGTTTGAATTTCCAAAACTTTTCCAAAACTTTCCAAAGCCCTTTACTTCAAATTTCCAAAACTATAAAAGTAAAACACCGGGCATTATGATCTTTCCCCCCCCCCTTAAAAAACAAACAAAATATTTGATATCATTATTGTACCACAAGTCTGTTGTACAAGCAATTTTTGTTGGCAAGTATGTTTTTTTGGCGCTTTACAAACAAAACATTTATTTATTAGCAAGGCAAGCTACACAAAAACTTATGACTTTTCAAAAGCCTTCGGGGCCAAAAATTGATTTTCGAAAACTTTCCAGTTCCTGGAAAATTCATTTTCAATTTCTAAAAATTTCCGTGACTTTCCAAAACTTGTACGAGCCCTGCTGATCATAGATTGGTCAAAACTTACACCCAATCACAAATCCTGTAAGATATAGATTTGCTTCAGAGGTTTAGTTCATTTGTTTTTCAGTCTGAGCATTTGTCTATTTTAAATCAAAGTTTTTAACAAATTGTAATAGTTTGCTGGTGCTGCATCTGGCAATTCAAGGATTTTCAAGGACCTTCAGTGATTTTCAAGGACTTTCCAGTCCTGGAATTTTTATTTTCAAATTGAAGGACTTTCCAGGATTTTCGAGGACCGTGGGAACTCTGAGTAGACAATCTGACTGACATGACAAATACAGTGCTTCCTTTGGACCACAGAACATCTGGGATCTTGCTAGCCACTCAAGGGCAAGAGTAAAATACTTCCGTATTGTTTTCCCCCCTGATCTACAGCTCCCTTGGACTTTCCATAGTCATCACTAAACTTAACAGATATTTTGTTATTTGGAAAAAAGGCTTTTCTAGACAAGCCCTTTTTTATTCCCTCCCACAAGTGACTCCTACAAAAATTAAATGTGGAAATTCTGCCCTCATCAATTCCTTTTGCAAGGCCCGTCAGAATGCCTTCTAAACTTCTTTCTGATACAAATTCTATTTCTACCTGTTCTACACCTTCATTAATTATCATTTCAGAATCAGAATAACTGTCATTTTCATTAAACAGTAATGAACTATAAAGGTCAGTGACATTTGACTCTTTCCCTGCCTGCTGCAAATCCTTTATGTTAGAGTATTATGCAGTGTGGTCACTTGCTTCTCTTGCAGTTTCTCTGTAATAAGACTTTCACCCACTTGGCCTGCTGGTTTCAGGTTACATGCAACGTCATGCTGTGCACAAACAGGTTGCTCTTGTCCACGTTCTCTGTAGAGACATGGAAGGGACATGAACTACATGTACATGTATTTGCAAGCAAATGACTTACATGTATGACAAAGCATGTTTGACAATTTAACTGTTAATTTAGCTACTTCTGAAACACAAAAACAACAGAAATCCCACGCTACAGTATATGATATAAAAATGTACTTATAATTACTCTTTCTTTGCTAAGATTTTTCACTTGATTCAGTGGTTGTATTACATTATGAACTAAGGTGGTTCAATTTTAGGAAACCTGACACAAGTCTCTACATTGTATGTTTACAATTTATGTAAACTAAAGGTCTTAACCCCCAATTTTGAGCTCCCGACAAAAATTGTATTGCAGTCACTTTTTACGGTAACTGTAATTATCTCATTTTTATAAATTGCTCAAAGCCCAAATTTTCTTACTGTTTTCAATTTTTAGCAAAAACATTAGCATGTAAACAAACAAAGAAATATTATTTAGCATTCAATATACAAGTTTCAGAAAAAAAAATGAAGGAAAATATTCAGAATTAGAGTGCAGGTCATCCATAATAACCATAGGGGCTAGTCTAGACAGATGGCCTTTTAAGAAAACATTGAATGTTATAAAGGGTCAGCAGATGTAAGAGTGTTAATTAGTATACGGCAGTAGACAGCTTGAAAAGACACACACGAAAACACAAAAACAAAAAAAAACATGACGGAATGAAACATTAGGAGCTAGCAAAGAAGGAAAAAAAAGAAGATTCGTTTTTACCATTATAATAAAAACAGGTTAGAATGTTGAAAGTCATGTAATGGCATCAAGAGACACTATTTCAACTTCCCATAGTCCATTTCAGTTAACTAAGAAACAGGGGAAAGGAGCATGTCAACCTGAGTGGGGCATTTTTTGTTTGAGAGGCGACATTTATTAAATGCATTTCTTAACTGGCAGCTTGAGCATTTGGAATTGATATAAAAGTTTCTATATGCACCCATACTTTCAGCCAAATTAATAGGTATAACTGTATTGTGGTGCAAAAATGTCTAATTCTATATCTATTTCCCTGCTTAAAGAGATTGTCAAAACAACTCAGTGTGTAGAAAGGAATGTAGAAAAATTGCTATTCTGGTTGAATTGAAAAATGACAGGAACAATACAAGCTCAATTTGAAAGATAAATTTTCCCATATTTATTTCTGTATAAGACTTACATATAAAGCCTGACATTGAACTACTCAGTCAGATGCTGTAAATTCAATCAAAGACACATGTATGCAGGAATAATTGCATGGTACATGAATATCACAATAATATGTAGATACGACACTTGTAGCTTTTGGGGTAAACACTGATTAGCAATCCAAAATCATTTTAGCATAGCAGGAACAAACTCTTTTGTACATACACACTAGTTTATAAAAAAAAACATACAGCAGGCCTGCGGGGTGGGGGCTATAAAATTTGGGTTCAAACAGATGATCTGTCCACTTCATGTTCCATTAGAAAAAGTAAACTTAAAAAAAGAAACATGAAAAACTTAAACTATATAAGTGCATGTACACAATTAAAGAATAATGAACTTACACTCCTTTGCGTGAAGCGGCTAAGCTGGTTGGGTACACCTTCCAAGGGAGAATTGATGCTGAGGTCTGTTGTATCATCAGCATGCATGGTCTCCAAAGCCTTGGAAATTGATTTCTTTACCAAGAGGAGGTGTGTACATGTATTCACTTTCTCTCTTGTTTAACACAGTTGAAGCATTTGGAGCAAATGCTCGTAATGTTTCATCAGGCATTAAGGCACCACTGTAGTTAGATAACACAAAGTGTTCTGGGGTAATGCTTAATGAGCCCACCCAGTCATACACTGAAGAAACCAGAGTGTAACGCTTGAATGCTCTTTGGTTTACACCACAACGTATATGGGAAACTCGCACAGCAATCTGATCTTCCTCAAGAAGGGGTTCTTCTGGTACTCTACCTTTTCTGGCCTTCATTATTTTCAATTGCCTTTCAGCAATCTTAACTTCCTTTGCAAACTTTGTCTTGTTCCTCCTTTCCTTTTCCTTCTCTGTTTGTAAAGATTGAAGATACTATTCATTTTGTTCTGCAATAAGCTGTCTTGAATCTCTCATCCAGATTTTGTGTTAGCACTTTATCTTGACCTGTGTAATGAGCCTTAGATGCAGCAGAGAAAACCGGCATCTCCAAGCCCCACTGTCTGAATCACTTGAGAAATGTGGATGCTTAGGTTTTTCCTTTCTTCTGCTTAACAAGTAAAGTGTTTTTCTGTTAAGTCTGTATTGCTTTATAAATCTTCCCAAGGTGAATTCATCATCATTGATAATTTGTTGTTGCTGAAAATTGGAAAGTGAGAATTCCATTTCATCAGAGTCACCAAAGCTGCTGCATTCGTTTTGGAAAAAAAAATCTCTTCCCAGTGCAGGTAAAATGGTGTTTAGTGGAGAGTACAGGAAAATCTACTACTCGTGTTCCTCCTCCTTTTTGGCTTTTGATCTGCATAAGTTTTTTTTACAGTGGAAACGAAGCCAGCCTGGATTAACTCTACGCACAGCTTTCTTTCTTGACACAGCCCACTTAAAACATGGCTTTATTCTGTCTTTAGCTCCTTGTCTTAACACTTCTTCTAGAAGCCATTGCTTCTCCTTCTTTCCAGAAACTTGCTTCATTTTCTGTAATTTTTTTTGAGCAAAATGCTTCACATTCACTGCATCACCTCTCAAACAACCTAGTTGTCGGAGTTCCTCAGCTGAAGATAATGCAATTGCTTGGAAGTGCATCTGATAGAAAAATAACTTGTTAAATCTCTTTTATTGCAAACGAATTAGCCATAGGTGTTTTCATGCATACACTGTACTTGTACTCTGAAGGCAGGGGTATTCCAGGGTGAAGTTTTGCCAATCAAACAGGGCCTTCTAGATATAGGTTAAGACAAAATAATAAAGTATACAAAAACTACATATCATTTATGATGCCCAAGAATCAACATTTGAAGCTTCAGTTTCCAGTCCTTACATGGCCTGGTGATTTAGCCATTTATATCTTAAGAACCTTTTCCAAAATGTCATAGCTGTGTTTCATGTCACGTAAAATGCATGCTCACAGTTATACATAGCAATGTCATTATGGACGTAATGACACTGCTATCTACATGTAATACAATCTTTAAATTACCATTTGCTCTCGGAAATTCCTTAGTGTTTGTTCATCTATATTTCTGGACCTTAAGTAGGAGCACACCTCCTGTATACATCAAAACAGAAATGAGTTTAATTTTATATATGAAACAAAAAAAAAATAAACTTCACTTTCCTAGAGCACGCCTTTGTAATCAGAGAGCTTTAAATAATAGTTTCCTCCAAGGTGGTATTACCCCTACATGTAAAAAATGTATGATAATTTATTTGTTTTGGTTGAAAGAGACAAATGGTGAGTCTCGTAAATCTCTTATTTCTTCTCAGACATGGATGTGAAACTCAAATTAGCCTGACTTGGACGATAAAATTAACAAAATAAACTAAATATTTATTGTTTCACTTTCTACATCATTTATTTATTTATTTATTTATTTATTTATTCATTCATTCATTTATATATGTATGTATGTAAGTATGTATGTATGTATGTATGATGTATGTTCAGGTATGTATTTATGGTTTTTATTTGTTTTTACTAAAAGCAAATACTCGTCGATCTGGTTGAAGATTAGATTTCTGCGTAGACGTTGCAAACTCGAGAGCAACCTACTGAACTTAGAGCACTAAAAGTAAATCTATTTAGTTTACAGCAATGCGCAATGGGCAGAAATGTTTGTACATCAAGCTGTACCGACATTTCGGGCGTTGCTGAACCACGAAACGCGAAACGCGAAACAGCGAAACAGCGAAACAACAAAACAACAAAACAACGAAATCAAATATATTTTTATATTTATTTTTATTTTTTTATTTTATAAATAAAAATATATATTATATTTATTATGATCCAATAATAATAACTAAAAATAATAAGATTAAACATAAGAACAAGAATAATAATTATTATAAGAAGAAGAATAAAAGCTCGGCTAAATCAAGATGGCCGCCAAATTTATCTTGTATAGTTCACAGACCGTAAAGCTTATTATGACCTCTTATGACTTGAAATTCATTTAGAATTTGAAATTTACGGCTCTCAATATTGATAACTATTATGATTCCACCTTTTGAGCATTGTTGTCAAGTCTTTTATTACGGCTTTTAAGGATCTTTAAATTTAATAACTTCAGTTCAGCGGCAGAAACAAATTTTGAAAATTAACTTACGATTAAGGAACGGGACTTGAACTTGGGGTCACTGGCCTTCGAGCTGATTTAAAAAGGTAGCGCGTGCACTCTACCTAACTGGGACATCTAGTCGAAGACACGTTATATAGAATCGGAAAGGGAAATGTATGTTCATAAAAGCTAAGGTATCGCTTTGAGTGAAATTACAGATTTTAAGTGAATGCTGTCAATATCTTCATAATGTTCTATAGGCTCTCCTTTTGTTAAGATCCAAAACATTTTAATTATGTCCAAAGTTTATGTTATAACAATGTGTGTTATTTATGGGGCCAAATGGCAATATTCTGTCACCAAGTGATCAACATCATGTTCAGTCAGGCCAGTGAACCAAATTCAAATCCTGCCAGTGCGATTTTTTTCTTTTTCTTTTGCTGATGTTTTTTTCAACGAGGTAAATTCATAAGAATTTGCAAGAAACTTTTTGGTAAAAACTTTCCTTAATCGTAAGCTAGTTTTTAAATTCTGTATCTGCCGCTGAAGCCGGTGAAACGAAATTTAAAATCGAACTCGAAGACGGCTTAAAATCTGTAACAAAAGACTTGACAATAATGCTCAAAAATCACAATAGTTATCAGCATTAAGAGCCATAAATTTCAAATTCTAAATGAATTTCAAGTCATAATAAGCTTTACAGCCTGTGAACTTTACAAGATAACTGAATTTGGTGGTCATCTTCATTTAGCTGAGCTTGCCTTATTCTTCTTATAATAATTATTGTTCTTGTTCTTACGCTGAATCTTAAGATTATTATTATTATTATTAGATCGAAATAAATATAATATATATTTTTATTTACAGAATAAAAAGAAAATAAATATAAATATAAAAAATATATTTGGTTTCATTGTTTTGTTGTTTCGCTTTCCAAAATGGCGGCAGTATATAAGAAACTTGTGTTTTCAAGAAGAAATCTACGCCCTGGGGAGGTTTTAAACCATACTCGGGTAAGTATTTTCAGCTTTAAGCAGTTTAGAGGTGGTTCTGTAGGTTCCGTGATCATGAATTAGACATGTCGTTTAAAATAAGCAACGGAATTTGAATTACAAGGAGCCCGAGTAGAAGAGTTCAGAACTTTAAACCTTGCGAGACAGGCTGATGGCCGCTGGAATGGACAACAACTCGGTAGACAACATGGAATGGGTTTCCACATTGCATAAAAGTATATTAAACTGCTTTGCTCGGTTTTTTTTTTGGTTGCGTTGTTTCGCTCTTTTGCGTTTCGTGTTTTAGCAACGCCCCGACATTTCCTCTCTTTCCTTGAATCGTTGTGAATTCACTTATTTGTTGATAAAAATGAAGGTAAACGAATGCTGCAAAAATAGCTTAACTCTAGATTAGTATTAAATCACTTATTTTTTAGGCATAAATTTCGCGGATATGTATAATTTATTAATTTAGCTTGCACGTGCTCGTTCAACTTATTGGTGTGAAGACAAATCATTCCAAGTTCAATCAAATTTTTGTCTGAATTCAAATATGTAACATTAACTTGAGATAATCGTTGCATGATTGCTTAATGAAGTGTTCGGTTGTACGCAAATTTATCTCTCTAAACAGTTTTTCAGTATTGTTATTTTGTTCACACTTACCTCAAGTCTACCAACGTCCGCCATTGCATTTCACGTGCACGATACTGTGAGCCTGCGGAATAAAGTTCAGCGTTCTCTCATCGACATCCTGCCAGTTTGCACTGGACTTCAGCAACAGTGATGTCATCAGCATCAACAAGTTGCTTATGATCAATTATTTCTTCTGCTACAAAAGATAGCATAAAGTATAAGCTAGTATAAAGTGTCTGGTCTTCCTGGGGGAGAATTAGGGTTAGTTGAAGGCTTAATGCAGTGCAGATTCCATTGAATGGCAGCTCTCCGGAGTTCGTCTCGTACCAAAGGCATATAGCAGAAACTTTAAACATTCCCGTGATATGCAATATATTAGCGTGACCAAAGTCTCTCAAATTTTTCGAAATGGCTCATCCAGTATAACTTCTTCGCAATTGGCCCCACCAAACCTCAATCCTCTGATTTGATGTAGACTTGCCACATATAAAACTTTTGCTCCCCGAAAGGGAATCAAGGCAGTCACGCCTGATAAAACGTTAAACACCTGCTACTTTCACGTTTTCTGTTCGTATTACTCTTGCCGTTTTTCAAGTTTGTCTGACGCAGCCGATAAAATAATTTACCGCAACACTCGAATTATTATTCGTAGGCCCAACCTCAAGCCACAAGATTTGCCGGCTAAAGCCATCTATACATCCATGAATACAAAACCAAAAGGGTTTAAGTTTATCATAACCGTCAAGTTGCCACAAGAAGTTCGGTCCTTTAGATGTGTATTCCCTTCGCCTTAATGTGTTTCTTTGTCGCTGAGAGGCTCCCTCCGGGTCTATTATCCTTAGAACGTGCCGCACTGTCTCTCGGCTAACCACCATTCTATGATAATTCCTCAGTCATTGCCACATTGCACAATAACCGATAGAGCTCCCACTTCCTTCAATTTCTTGTTCGATTGTACTAGTGACTAATCTTAAATCAGCATGATTTCCCTTCTGAGACCTCTTCTTTGCAAGATTATTTTCAGCTGGCGTATGCTTATCCGGATCCCATGAATGGGAAGCAAGAAAGGCAAAAAGTTTATATTGTGTCAAAACAAGGTTAAAGTATTGTTCTATCAGCTACTCACGATCCAATACGTTTGCCTGTTCTTCTAGAGCAGGTATGTACCTCGGGAGCACCGCTCTTACACACGACAAAAACCAGTTTAAAAAGAACAACACTCCCACAATCTTTAACTTCATGATTACTTGGTTTTGGTCATGACACCTTTGCACGATACTGTGTCATGAGCCTGCATAATAAAGTTCTGCGTTCTTCCCCAAATAATTCGACGTCTCGACATCTTGCCATCTTGTCATTTTGACATCTTGCCATCTTGCCATCTTGTCATCCTGCCATTTTGACATCTTGCCACCTTGACATCTTGACATCTTGACATCTTGCCATCTTGTCTTTCTGCCATCTTGCCATCTTGACATTTTGCTATCTTGCCATCTTGTCATCTTGCCATCTTGACATCTTGACATCTTGACATCTTGACATCTCGACAAGTTGCATGTCCCTTACGGGGATCCGTATAAACCTTATAAAATCCGGGGTTTTTTTGAGTGTGTTGTTTTTAGCTGCTGTAAACCGTTCGATGCAAAACATTTTTTTAAATTAGTTGTTGAAATGGCTGAATGATGAGGAAGGAGTTATTATTACAACAATTCCACATATTCGACTTCCAAAAATCTATTTTAATAGTTTTTAGTTATTAATTAATTAATTATTTAAAATCAGTTTATTATCTATGAATCTGACTCAATAAGTCCTTCTTCATGGTACCCATCGCTTTACATTGTACTAATAAAATGTAAAGGCCTGTGAATAAGATTGTTTTCATAATTTTTCATATATCATATATCTTATCACCTATTTATTTGAAATGTTTATCTGATATGTCCTATTAGCATCAACTGTGATTAGGTGTTTCAACTCAATGGAACTGCATGCCTTATGAAGTCGCATTCATTGAGTGAATTTTGAATCTTTTAAAGCCTTTGTTGAACACGTATGATATATCACACCTCTTTTTGCATAGTTGTGACAACAATAGACCATTGCACGGTTTTATCCGCCTTCTTGAAAATGGGGCAATCAACTTATGCGCGATTGTCAAACTGTCACTTGTTGTGGAAATGATCTCGTGCGAGACGACAAAATAATGGGAAATTTACGGCAAGACGTAATTTTATAAACTCAGTTTCACCCAGTGAAGAGCTGAGTACGCGCTTCTCAGTGAGCTATTGAAAATGATTCAACTTCATTGCGTCAAAAGTGTTTACAAGGTTTTTGAGTGCCGCGAATATTTATTGTAAAATCTCGAGTTTATTGAGCAGCATTCTTTCATTATATATGAAACTTAATTGGTACAAAAATAGTGAAGGAAATCTAAATTTTGGCGCGAAACAAGTGGTCGATTCTTACGTGAACAAGATTCCCTTGGAAACTCAAAACGAAATATATATTTTCATAGCGTCCTTGAAATAAATATAAAACTTGTCAACAGTTGTAATTGAAAGATTTCGATCATTTTTTGTTGGAATAAACTCATTTATACACCAGTTGACGAAAGTCTAGTTTCATTTGAGTCCTTGAAGATTCCTTGTGATGACGTTTTGTTTATCGCCATAAAACCGCTTCTTTGTGGCCAACTACCAAGGTGCGATTTATTAGATTCATGTGAGTGGAGCATGCTATAGTTGCTCCTGATGATCATGTGTAGAATATACGCCCTAAACCCTCATTAAAATCCTCTTGGGGTGCCTGCTTAAGCATACATGCATTTATGTATGTACACATGCGTGCAATTTTTTAATTGTTTTACAAACCAAAACAGTAAAATCAAAAATACAAGAACAAATACACAACGACTTGGATAAAAACTTAAAACAGGAGTTAAACTTAAAACAATGGGAGTTAGTCCGCCTGCAACAGCTGTCAAAATATACTTTGAACAATCTTAAAACTGCATTGTGGCAAGAACCTTATTCTACATTTCGAAGAAAAAACACTGGTGCCAAATTTCATCCTACCGTTAACTAACTCGGGATACTTTTTCAGCCAAAGATTTATTATGTCTACAATGAGAGGTGCTAACAACAGGTGTTCCATCGCTCATCTGGTAAGCAACATTTTAAGACTTTCTGAATAATTACAACCAAGTCTGTCTTTTTTCCTTTATATTTCTGCCTCGACGTCTTTCCTAATATACAGATATCTGTCCAAAACACCCGGATGTGTCCAAAGATTCAGGTGATGAATAATAATAATGATTTAAAATTACTGTACGCCGGTAGCATTTTCACCATAATTTTACACAGTTCTTCATCTCCAATTTATACTATAAAGTATTGACAATAAATTAAAGTGCATAAAACCTTCTTGCAAACTAAATTCAATTTAAACATTTTGATAAATTTCAATGATCACAACGTTTCTAAACATTATGTGAGAATGTAAAAATATTGTTTTCCCACCTGTCACTTCAAGAGTTGTTGCCTTAATGCTTCCAATGAGGGAAGTCGATGTCCTTACTTTACAGTGATAGACACCATCATCGCTCACAATCAAATTTGTCAAAGTGATAGTGACATTCTGTTCCTCCCTTGTAACATCTGCCCGAGATTGATATTTTGAAAGAATCTGTTTCTGACCATTCTGTAAAATAATTGCAACATTTTGTACACCCGCCGTTGCTGTAGCAGTAAAGGATATTTCTGCCGAAGTAAACGTTTCACCAGTATCAAGTCCAAAAGACCACCACAGTGTCACATTCGTTCCTTCGGTAGCAGATCTGTGTTCATCCCAGGTCCACTGATTTGGAAGAACGGCATCTACAATTTACGTAAACATTGAAAAAATTCTCGCTAAATTAAAGATTATTGGAAGCATGTTAGGTAGTTCAAAGTATGAAAACATAAGTATCAACGTCAAAGTCCGAATTATGATTCAATTACCACGAACAATAACTTGAAATCGAGGCGAGGTGCTATATTTTCACACATTTGCTGTACTTTTTGCAAGAACTAATAAAACGTAAATCGGAAATGGACATTTGATGCTTGTTTCTTTCCAGGAAAAAACTTCTTAAGAACACCGAATCTCCGAATTGCCCAAGTTTAAAAACAACTCAAAAGAAATTCCAATTTCAAACACAAAAAACAATTTTTCAACTAGAACAGTTATTGTGTGTATAAAAATCACATCAATTTAAGAGCCACTGACTGGGAATATAAAAGATTCGCTGACAAATGTGGAAAACCGATTTCTTCATATTTTATCAGGAGAACCCCTTTGGTGAACTATTATTGAAAACATCAATTAAACATCTCATAGAATTTTCGATTTTGAGAAATCCAGCAAAATGTGAAAAACGTGTTTCGCGACCCAGACGGCCAAAAATGCACTGAAAAATTGTGCATTTTAGCACTCGCTTGTTGTCAAATTGGATTATGGCATGACACCATCTTTTTTGCATGCCAACATTGGACATTTCCGTTAGCCTCCAAAGCAGCGCCTCGTCTCCTTCGCGCAGCAGGGCCCTCAGAAAAAATATTCCGAGGGCTCCGCTGCGCGAAGGAGATGAAGCGGCTGCTTTGGAGGCTACATTTCCGTCGACAAAAAATAACTACTTGAAACGTTTTGATGAAGGCTCGAAAATTGCTCAGCTTTGCTACATCGAGTTAGGCAATGATTTTATACTGCACGAAAGTTTAGTTATCAAAATAAACATATAAAAATCTCGCTTGGGAACTTAAGAGGCTGTCCGCGTAAGAATCGACCACTCGTTTCGGGTCAAAACTTAGATTTCCTTAAAAACTATTGTATAAAACAAGGTTCATATATAATAAAAGAAAATGTATTTCTTTCCTCTCTGCTCTTCAAAAAACTCGAGATCTTGCGACAAATGTTTGCAGCACTCAAAAACCTTGTAAAAGCTTTTTGACGCATCGAATTTAGCCCATGTTGGGTAGCTCACTGACAAGCGCATATTTACTCAATGAGACTCAGCTTTTCACCAGGAACAGATACATTATATTACTTCACAATCATAGTTAAATTAATTCAATTTACTAAATATATTTGGAATAAGAGGAATTCAAAAAAGTCTCGCTGACGCCATTTGCCCGATGCAGGCCAAGTGGCTCCGAAAATATCAGAGTTTCGCAAAATTCTGACTTGGTCTGAAAACTTCTTGTATGTCGTTGGACAGTACTAAGATAGATATGTAATATTTGTTGGCACTCGTGTATGGGACACACACGAACTACGGCAAACTTGGCAAAATTCATGCGGTTTTGTAGACAAAGCAGTTGATTTACATCATTTTCAGACTCCGTGCTTCAAATAATAATTTAAATCAATAAATTAAGTAGCGGGGACTTTCTTTTATAATCGTGAAAGGTTAAGATTCAAAACATACCTCGGAAACCAGCTCAAGACTGCCAAGAGAAAACAAATTTCACTCAAATTGTGCTTGTGTTGAATGTCGTCTATCCGATGCGATCAGTTATCCCCGCCATAAAGCCTACCACTGCATTTACAACCATAAAAACGAATGCAAGATTTTTATCATTGCCGTTCTGGATAAAAAAGCACTTTTGTAGTCGGCAAAAAGTCGAGAATATTTAGTACGATGTGTCCAGCAGACCACGCGTTCAGTGGCAATGCCGCTGACCACATAAACATTCAAGTCAATGAAAATTATAATTATTGTGTTTTGCGTGTTGTTTTGTTTTAGATAATTTGTTCAAACAACTTTTGTTGGACTTATTAATAAAGCAAAGAGAAAATTTCAATCATAAAAACCAACAAACAATGTACAAAGTAACATACATGCAGCTAAGTCTTTCAAATGGGAGGGACACTTAACGGAACTATGTGGGGTGTCCATCGTAATGTTAAAACAAGAACATAAAAAGACATACATTCATTAACATTAATCAAAAAGGTATGTATATGTATATATATATACCCCAATGTAGATTCTGCCTCTGACGTCATTAGTGTTTTTCTTGTAAATATATGTGTATATATATAATGCCGAAGGAGAGAAATCTGTGGCTTGGGATTCGTTGCGGAGTATCTGCTTTGAAAAATTCAAACAAAATGAGTCCACACAAATGTGCTCATGATTGGATTTTGAGAGTACTACTTAGTAAGGTATATTCAAAAAGTAATATTATTATAACTGTTATTATCATTTTTATTATCATTGTCGTTATTATTACCTTACTTTAAAATATTATTCATTATTATTATTATAATTATTATTATAAGACGAAGTAGTAGTAATAGTAGTAGTAGTAGTAGTAGTAGTAAAAGTAGTAGTAGTAATAGCAGTAGTAGTAGTAGCAGTAGTAGTAGTAGTAGTAATAGTAGTAGTAGTAGTAGTAACAGTAGTAGTAGTAGTAGTAGTAGTAGTAGTGGTGGTGGTAGTACTACTAGAAGTAGTAGCAGTAACAGTAGCAGTTGTAATAGCAGTAGTAGCAGTAGTAATAGTTGTAGTAGTAGTAGTAGTAATAGTATTAGTAGTTCATAGTAGTAGTATTAGTACTAGTAGTAGGGAAAGAGTGT
>JANRMR010008346.1:1716-15624 GCA_025434825.1 Bergia sp. 'catenularis' | reverse complement strand
TTATCTTGCCTTTGTTATCACCCAGCCACCTTGGTTAATAGTCCCCCAGTTATCTTGCCTTTGTAATCACCCAGCCACCTTGGTTAATAGTCCCCCAGTTATCTTGCCTTTGGTAGCCCCCAGCCACCTTTGTTAATAGTCCTCCAGTTATCTTGCCTTTGTTATCACCCAGCCACCTTAAGCAACAGTCCCCCAGTTATCTTGCTTTTGTTATCACCCAGCCACCTTAAGCAACAGTCCCCTAATTATAGTTATCATCTTTCTCCCCCCAGGTTATCATCCCCATGATTGGTCTTCTTTGCATTTTGGTGTTGTGTATTTGTACAAACCCATTAAGGACCATCTCATTATTTTAATTTTGTTATTGTCATTCGTTAATATTAAATCCTTTTTTACAGTGGCCAGCAGTAGAGTTTCAAGTAAAATCCAGCAGTTGCTGAACACGCTGAAGGTGAAGTTTTAATGTTCAATTGTACTTTTGGTAGACATAATTTTATAGTAACAGGGAAGAGACACTTTTTGGACTTACTATTAATAACAGCAATAATAAATTGTTATCCTTATATCTTTATTTATTGTAGATATATAAATACATGCATTTAATTAGTAATTATAGTTATTGTTCTTTTTATCTATTTATTTATTTATTTTACATTAATGATATTGTAAATTTTTGTCCATATTTAAATTATATTTTGATTCTCTTCTTGATGTTAAAACACTGAAGAGCAATAAAGTAGAAGTAGAAGTTGTCATAATTTGTTATTATTATATTTTGGTTGGAGATATTAGTCTGGCAATTTCATGTAAGACAGTGTGATCGTAAACTTAATTATCCCAGGACAACAAGTTTCTACAGTAACCAGGCTAAAGATCTGTTGTTGTTATTTTTGTTGTTATTGTTGTTGTTACTACTATCATTATTATTATTATTATTTGCTTTTTTATTTTTTTTGTTTATTTTATTTTTATTTTTTAATATGTAGAGATCAGCTTGCTATTGTTTCTTTCCACTTTCACACTCCAGGTTTTTATTTATCTCTTAAGTTTCTAATATTGTTACTTAGTTTTAAGGAACTTAACTAAAAACAAAATTATTTTTATTTTTCTTGTTGTTGTTGTTGTTGTTATTATTATAATTAGTATTATTGTTGATGTTAATTGAATTATTATAATTATTGTAATTATTATTTTATAACGAAGATAATTATTATGACATGTCAGCATGCAATGTCAGCAGTTCTTCAATCATTGTACTCTAGATTTGATCAAAGACCAGTTCAATTTAGTGAGATTAGCTCAGTCTGTAACATTTCAAATCTGTTGCTACCCAGAAGGTCCCAGTTTTGATTCGTGCTCTGAACATTATGCAGTGTTTGTGACAACTGATAAAATTCCACTTACAGAGACCTAAAAAGAAGCCATTAGAACAATATTACACTGACAGTGATGATTATTTAATACCAGGTAGGTCTGACTTCCCCATGTCCTGTTTTTAACGTTTTTCAAAAGGAAGACATAACTAGTTCAAATTTTCAAACTGGACTATTGTTAAGAACTATTAAGTATTGGGTCATTCCATGTCAACTCAACCAAAATTCCAAAATCTTCCCGGGTGACCATCTTAGATTTTGTTCAAAAAATTCCTAAAAATACCTTTGAGGGTCAATAAAGAAATCCCAAGATTTCAGCTCTTAACTTCCATTACTTTTGTAATTATGACACTTTGAAATATTTGAATTTCTGTTGCACAGTTCTAGAAGTTTCACTTATTTACTGCTTTTTTATTCAAAGTTCTAAAATGTGGACTACTGTACTTATATTTATTTTTTACTATCAATAATATTATTATTGGTGGAGACATATCAAGGTTACTGAACTTGTTGAGCAGTAATTTCGGTTCTGCACCTGTAATTCTTGATTATGCATTGGATATATACCTACAAACCTATATCTTGTGCCCAGAGCTCATGTGGCCTCCAGCCAAACAAAGGGGTCAGGCCATGTCCATAAAGGAAGTCTGCATGAGATACACATGGTACTAGAATGACCAGTGGAAAGCTTCTACAATAAATGTCTAAGTCATGAAGTTTTAAGAGCAATCTTTAAAATTCTCATCTGGAAATATAATGATTTTGTTTCAAGAGGTTCCAATTACTCCATATTAAGATCACTGGTATTCAGTGAAAATGTATTGATTTAAGCTCTACTTGTTCCCCAAAATGTGGTCAGGAATTTTTGATTATCTGCATATTTAGTAAGTATTTCAAAGCCAATTTTTAAAAATCATTTGATGTCAAGGCATTGAGCAGATATTTTGCTTTGTTTTGAGAAAATTAGCTGTGAAGAAATGACAGGAAAATGTCATGAAATGACACACCATGATCTTTCCAGTACAAAATTAATAGTGAAAACTAGTTATCTGGGGCCAACCAGAGAAGCCAAACAGAAATCAAAGCACTTTCAGAGTGATGTTTACCAACTTTCTGTAGTGATCAAACTGCTATTTAATGAAAAGTGAAAACCAGTAATTATTTGAAGACCTTAGTGCAAAAATGGCCAAAAGTCTTGATTTTAAACCACCAATTATATTATGTAGCCAGCATATTATTCTTGTATTCTAAGTTTAGTTTCCTCATAAACATTACCAAATGACTTTACTTTTGACAACTAAAGAACCTCAATCTGAAATGGTGAGTAAAACCTACAATATCTACAGGGTTTTAAAATGCTCCCCCTTCCTTTCCTGCACTTAGAAAAAAAATAACCTGAAAACATATTTGCTATGTAGGTTAGCTTAGGAGACAGTAATGGAAAATTTCTCTAATTTCCCCACTGAGTCATATTTGTACCAAATTCTTCTTTTGATAAACTCAAGTAAGACCTATAAAAAAGTGAAAAGTTACTTGCAAAATTATTAAGTAATCATATAAAATATTACTATGTGCCATTAATTCAGAACTCCAGAATATTATAATTATACTACTTTGTTTTGCCTGCCACTACCAGCGACAAAACCCGACCCTAATGCCCCCAGACCTGAAGGACAAGTTCTTAAGCCTGTTGTTGGGGAACAACTGAAGGTCAGTGTTTAAATTTCTGTACTCAAGTGTAATGTAGGAACATGATCAGAGTACTTGTTGAGTTGCTCATTCATGAGCATCTGAATGCCAATTCAGGCCTGAGTCACCAAATGAATTCTTCTAGACGCAGTGCTGGCAGACCCTACGCTAATTGTAAGACCAAAATAGAATCAGTAAATAATTTATTGTTGATTTCATTTTTCTATTCAGTATTTTGTTCATATTAATATTTTCATTAGTTACAAAACTGAAAATACAAATATTTTCATAAAAAAATTAGATTTCAGTCATGAATTAAGTAGTTTTGTTGATCCACAAACAGCTGCTATTTTGCCTGGTTTGATGTCACAGCTACATGTTGGTATCTCATCTCATATATGTTAATCCTTTGAGTCACAAGACTATACAGGATGTTAAAAGGTCAAGGTCAAGGCGGGGTTCAGATAAATTTAAAAATTACATTATACTGTAGTGGACAGGAAAATTTTTTGTATATCTTGTCTGGTAACCTGTAAATTGATACTCTCTACTCTAAAGTCTCAGTTCTGTTTTAGAGAGGATTTCTTGCTCTTCTACCATTTAAGATTTTGTTGTAGGAACTGATTTTTATTTTATCTAATATACTTATTCTACTGGGTTGGAAAAAAAGCAGTTAAATAGATTTGATTCCAAATTTTATATGCCCAAACCCCATACTAAAAAAATTTAGAAACAATACTTTCAAATTGTTGCCAAATATTTTCAAACCTCATTAATATTATGATAAAATATTTGAAATCCTGGTGCCTTTAGTCTTGCCTCCATATTTGTAAATAATGATTGTTTCTATATTTTGTAACATTTTTGAAAATAAATAATGAATATTTTATTGGTAAGCAACAGGATTTGCATAACAGCAAGTCACAAGTTTATGCAGTGGTACATGTAGTTGTCTGACCTTGAATTTTATAAACAATGACAAAATGCCAAGAACCATAGATGGGCTTAATTCATTAATCTTTCAGTTGTTTAATTCTCCTTATGGTAAGTAGATATGAATAGTTTGAGAGAATTTTGTAATTCATCAAGAAAGTTTGTTATTTCTGATCAGTTCCTGATTCTCATAACAAATTACTCGATTTATTTCAATAAATATACTAAGGAGATAACAGATGTTGGTACACTAAGGCTGTAAGGCTTAACACATGGTTTCTGCATTTTTGTGAAGCAGACTCCAGAAGATCTTGCAAAAAGCTTGGAAGCTGCTGTAAATAAGTTTGGTGTGAGTGCAGCCAAATCTTCTTGTGTCACAGTTGTTGACAATCATGGGAAGTCAAGCTCTGTTTTAACATATGGTAAGTATCTTCAAAAGTAATTGTTTTAATGGTCTTTGTGATGTGTAATCTGTAATGTTCATCAATTTTAAAAATGACACCTGAAGGTGTTGTAAATGGTACTGATTTATTTTTTATTTATAAATAGGCCAGACCAATTTAATTTCTTGTTTTATGAACATTTAGGCCAAAAACTTAAAATCGGAGGGGAAAAAAATAAAAGTACAAAAAAGTCTGAGAATATGCCATACATTACAAAACTTGGTACAATACCATTACATTTCATAAATATACCGCTGAAAACAGCAAAAAATTCAAAACCTGACATGCAATGAAAGAAAAAGTGAAAAAAGGGATTTCTGCTAAAGATGCTACAAAACTATACATATCATATTTCAGGAAACAATTGTCCATTCAACATATAAAAAAATGTGTTGTTCCAGAAAATATCCATACCCCAACCACAGAGGGAGTTAGAAATTTCAAAGGGATGGGGTTTAAAGGCCCAGGAAATTCTGGAGAGGACTGGGAGGGGGTGGACAATGAAAAATACTTTTCAAATAGTACACTTAAAATCAGAATGATCAAGTGGCTTGGAAATCCTATTAAATTGAAAAAGACAAAGAAAAATAGAGGATAATAAAAACCAAGACAAAAATTTTGCCCCTTAAGTCACATCCATGGCCATGGGCTTTCACAAACTTTCAGAGGTTTACAATCAAGATCAAAAACCAATTCATACTTTCAAGGTTCCTTCAGTGACAAAATAATTGGCATGGGTAATTTTCCTAATATGATTCATTTTTGACTTACAAGTTTGTCTCCCAATAATCTTCTAGTGACTGTGTTTCTGCACACAATACAACCAACAGAACCACAAACTATTTGATTGTGTTTCTTTCTGACATGTTATAATCTTATGGAAAGTAGCTCACATAGCTAATCTTGTCTCACTGGGTTCAGTGTTCTGTTGACTCAAGTGCTCTTTAAACTTTTAACAGGTAAACTCCTATCCAGAACAATGAAGGTAGCATATGCTCTGCTTAACAAAGTTGGAAGTCACAAAGAGGGTACTTCTATTATGGTTGGTGACAGGGTAAGTGTTACAACAAGGTGTATAGTCATCCGTTGTTTTAAGGTGTGTTTGTGTATGTTGTGTGTACTCATGTGTACAGCATTTTGTATTTGTGTATAAATGATCACTTGCAATTGTGACCAATAGAAGGGATAATAGTGATAATTAGTGTGGGGTCTTATTTGTTTTTACTTTTTTTATTACTGCAGGCTGTACATGTAATTGTGCATTTAATTGATATATTGTTTCAAGACATTGTTACTCTTTGTTTCCTAATTTTCTGCCCCAGCAACATAATTATTTTATTGATTTTTTATTGTCTTGAAGTGAATTATTTACAATCTAAGTGCTTTTAATTGCTGTAAATATTAAGGGTTTGCCAGAACATTCTCGTCAGATGCAGGGGTTTCAAAACAAGGCATTGGGCATTGCTAGCAATGTTGACTAGTCTCATTTCTGACGCCAATTTTCACCACTGTTTTGCTGTGTCTGGCTGAGTATCTCTAGTCTGTGATAAACCTCCAACTCATTCTCTGCCTGTTTCAACTCCTTCAAGATTATCTTTTTGAAACCCCTACAGATATATAGTGATAAAACATATAACCATCTAGTAACCTTTTTTCTGAGAACAAGGTTCTTCAAGTCTGAATCAGTGATGCAGGGACCGTGGAGCAGGGGAGCTTGAGGGGCTTTAGCCCCACCAATATTTTCAGAATTTTAAAGAGTTTATGTTCAGCCTCACCAATATTGAGTCACTAATCATCCTCCCCAATCTCGAAGAAGCTCCCCAATCCTTGTGACATTACTCCAACTCAGTGGTTAGAACCCTCCAGTAGATATTTTTAATTTATTAAAGTTTAAAAAATTGAAGAAAAGAAGATTGACATTCATTTTTGTGAAAATTGAGATTTGGCATAATCGGCAAGGGTTAAACTCTGACTTCAGTGTTGTTACCTCTGTTCTGGCAGTAAGTGAAATGATGTTCACAAGTTAATGTCGGGTTTCTTCGGTAGGTTGCCCTGGTGTACCAGGCTGATGATCCAATTGGGTTCATCTCAAGTTTCTATGGCTGTATCACATCTGGAGTTATACCAGTTCCTGTGGAACCCCCTGGCAGTAAAGATGTAAGTTAAACATAGAAGTGCATTACTTCTGTCTGTTGCAGTCTGTGGAACTAAGAACAGGTTTAAGAGGGGGGCCAGGGGGAACTGTGCCTCTCCCCTCTTTCAAGTACATTATAGAGTACTTACAAAGACAAAAACGAGACTGATGCACTTCTACTGAAGAATCCCAACCCCGGGCCTCCCCTCCTACTCTTTGTAAGTTTCATGTCTACACCCCAGGAAATCAGTTTGAAAACATTGGATTCAAATTAGTTTGTCTAGAGATTTTAGTTACAAATTAAATCAAGTCCTACATGTACCTTTTGAACTAAAAGTGAGAAATCCATTAAATATTATTAACCATTTGTTGTGTAAGCTGGTCTAGGAAGATGGTTCAAAAATTAGCCCTGTGGAGCTCATATGTGGTCAGTTGTTCTGGTTTTCATCAATGTCTATTGCAAAACAAAATGTGGATTTGAAAATACTCATGCCAAAAAAAATATCCTCCTCCAGCGAAGTTGCAATTTGTGGCTATGTCATGCAAACATGCCATAATGTATTTTTATGGTCGCTAAAAAGGAGTTGTCTGCTACATTGGTTGTTTCTCACGGTGGTTGGAATTGTCATTGTAGTACATTTATGGTTTGTGTGTGTCTTGAAAAACCTGGAAAATAATTGAACTTCAACATTTCAGGTTTGAAAAACCTGGAAAATCAAAAATAATATATGGTTATGGAAAATAGTCCATGAGAATCAGTTAAAATGATAAAAACCATGATCATTGTTAAGTCACGGCAAACAAGCTCATGATCTATCATCAATCTTTAGGACAATTTCAAATTCTTAAGTCACTGACTTTTTATAGTAACATGTGAAGTTATGGAGGCTAGGTTTAGAATATCTATAGGCTTAAACACCTTTTAGTCAAGTGTTTTTTAATTTTTTTCCCTCTTTTTTGTAAGCAAATTTTGCCACAGACTGTAATCCAGCTTGTCATTGATTAAATTTCAGTACCCAGGTTGTCAGCAGATTGGATTTCTTCTGGGCAGCTGTGGTGTCTCATGGGCGCTCACTACTGAATCATGCCTCAAAAGTCTACCCAAGGATGACTCAGGTCACGTCTGCACTTTCAAAGGTCAGTACAAGCACCTGTGATGGGGAGACTACCCAGTAATGTTTGTGTCTACCGAACAAGTCATGACAGTCTTGCAGAATTTGATAATTAAATTGAAAGAAACAAGAATGGAAATAAGATTCTTGCAGGACTGTTAGTGTTCTTACCAATTTATTTATTTATTTCCAAATATGGACACTCCTCAGTGATGAGGATTATTGGCCGTAACCAATGGCTTAACATCCCAGTCCATGGACGGTGTGGTAAAAGAAAGTCCCAAAGTAATTCAAGCCTCAGCAAGGCTGGGGTTTGAACCCAGGACCTTGGATTGGCAGTCAGAGATCTTACCATCTGAGCTAACTATGCACACACAGGATTAGATTTGGTATTTGAAAATTCATAAAGATTTAAGTTTCAAGTTAAAGTTAAATTCCATCATTGTCAATTCAGCAAATGGTCTGTTATACTGCTTACTAAATGGTCTTGAAATGTCCAAAATTTTGACACCAAATGTTCCTCCGTCTTTTGAATGAACAAATCTGAAGTTGCGCCCAGTCTGACAACAACAAAATTTAAGACAAGGCCAGTTTACTTAGGGGAGGGGTGGGTCTAAATCTGACATCATTTTCAGGTCCCAAATCTCCCAAAATAATATACCCAATAACCTAAAATGTGTTGTTGAACTAAACTAGTATGAAGAGTTTACAAATTAAATTAATGCAGCTAAAAAGCAATCTTTAATACAAACACTGCAATAAAATAAATTGATGTTTAATATATGACAGATTGAGGTAGTGGTGATGCTGGTCCAAAGCTGCTTCTTTGATGAATTGCCTGATGCTGTTTTAGTTGTGAATGGCAGATAGCTTGACACAATTATTCACAGGATCCCCAAAACTTGTGTTATCTCTTATCACAGGCTGGCCAAAGCTGCAGTGGTTTATAACTGAAAACCTGGGCAGACCTCCAAAGGACTGGCAACCTCCCTCTAATATTGACAGAAGCACCCCAGCTTATATTGAGGTGAGTCTGCTCAAACATAGGCAATTTAATTACAACAGAAGATCTACTACAATGGCAGTTTTACCAGCCAGTTGTTATATTATATGTGATTTAGAGTGTAAAGTCATTGGGTTTGAATGCAACTGAAAACTTCTGAAAAATTTCCATACCCTTCCAAAAATTTTCGATCATTTCTGAAATTTTTAACATTTTCAAGTGAAATTCTTGATGAGTGTGTCAGTCAAAGCACAGTCATGTGCTATTAATAATTAATTGTATAGTATTAAGAAAAAATTAACAATGAAACAACCAATCAGAAGCTAGTATTTTTGTAGGTGTGGTGTACAGCTGTATTATTTAGAACAGGTTTATTTTATATAGATCCAGGCAAATTTAAGTTAGATTTAATTTAATTTACAAGAAATTTTGGATGCTTTTAATTCTGGACAAAAAATGTCCAATTATATAACTGTCTGAAATTTTGAAGCATCTGAGTTTTTTAGTTTCAGCACTGAATCATATCTAAACTAGGACTAATAATCAGGTTTTTAATTCTCATTTTGAAGTTGAGGAAATACTGGATACTATAAAAGTTATTGTTTATTTTGCAGTCGACTGTTGGAAGAGACGGAGCGGTGATGGGGGTGACAGTGACAAGATCAAGTATGTTGTTACACACACAGACCTTGACTCAAGCCTGCTCTTACACTGAAGGTAATGCAACATGCTTTCAAACTGAGTTAAGGAACCCAGGAGGGAAGTTCATAGAATTTAACGTTTATCAGATCTGTGAAATCATCTGGGCCTGGTTGTTTGATAGGTGGTTAACTTTAACCCTGGGTTAGGGCAAATTTCAAAGAGAAATTTTTCACCAAGGAATATGTTTACAGTTTTTATAAAGTACTTTTCAGACTTTCCTCAGAAACCCAATTGCTAAACCCAAAATGGCAGCTCAAATCAGTCTGTAAGGTAATAAACACAAACATGGGTTAAATATTTAACCCTAGGTTAGTGCTAATTGGCTTTCAAACAACTGGGCCCTGGTATGTGAATGAAAAATTTATTTTTGTGTCCTCCAGGTGAGGTGATGGTGAGTGTTTTAGACCCAAAGCGAGAAGTTGGGCTGTGGCATTCTGTGCTGACAGTAAGTGTTCAACCTCTAATTAAAAGTGCATTTGTCATATCCATTTCAATTTGAATGCCAGACAATGTCACATTGCTACATTCTCTTTACTGATCTTCCTGCATGTAAAATGCAATTGTTTGTATTTTGTTGTAAAAATAATAGTTGCCAGAATTAATATTTCAGGAAACAAGAAGTCTTCTGATTTACAATTTGCTTCAGATCAACTCCACTATTCTTAATACAAATGTACATGTAATTGTATGCCCCTTTTGGAATTTACAAGGCTAGAGTATCTTCAATTTGTAATAATAAATGATTGTTTTGTTGGTTTAATTTCATGAGTTTTGTTAGGGTAATCCTGGTGTTGTGGCAAGGGCCACATAGAATATTACCATGATGTGATAATGTGTAAAATATGTTACCCCCAATAAATAAAGTGCATTTATTTATTTATTTATTAATAATTTTTTAATATAATTATATAATTTTAAGGCAAAAAAACTACAATTATCTGATTTTCACGTTTCACTGACAGCACTTAGAAATATTGCATACTCCTTGTTTGTGGAAAAGAATTATTAGAATAGATATATGTTGAAATTCCTGCAATTATTCATTGATAATAATTTCAATAAACTGTTATAATCCTTGTTAGTTAATGTTTGTGTCACTTCCCCCTCCCCCAAAGAGTGTCCTAAATGGAATGCATGTGATATATGTCCCACCTGCTATACTGAAGAATGCCCCAGCCATGTGGCTACAGATGGTCACCAAACACAGAGGTATGTTGTTAGTCCAGTCTTATAAACTGTATAATGTATATAGTTTTGTAGTTATTTAGTGTGATAATAGTGAATAAATAATTGTTTAAATGGCTCTTTGACAGTTTTATGCATGCTGATTGGTAAATTGACAAGAAAACTTAGTTTCAAGGTAAATATATATAAACAGGTACTGTTCATATTCCAGTCCAAGTTTATCAACAAGCAACTAGTATGGATAAATAAATTCATTGGTTCAAAATGCATAGGGTGTGATTAGTATGGTTGAGTATCAGGTTCTAAAACCTTGTAGGAGGCTGTGAGTCCTTTTGTTTTAGGCACCTGCTTTGTGCTAAATAAAAAAACAAACAAAATTAATATTAAATAAATAAAATAACCCTGTAAATACCATAATCTGATGTGTAGAAGTCGATAGCGTGTATAAGTCGCCCCCCTTTTTGAAGCCAAGAAATGGCAATTTTTCAGATTTGTGTGAATAAGTCAGCCCCCAGTTTTGACATGGTCAAGCTACAGACTGAAGTAAGGCAAACTTGCCAATAAAGTATGGCATTTGTTGAGCAGTGGCCATTCCACGGCAATACATTTGTCATTAACAGGCACCAAAATCAAACATTAGTAGCACAAGATTTTGCTTCTATTTGCAAATACTGGTGTGTTAAAGTTTCACATTATATTTGAGTGTTTTTATATTAATTTAGGTGCCATAGTATATAGTTTATTTTTTTCTTGCTTGTATAAGTCGGGGTTGATTTTTTGGGGTAAATTTTGGGTGTTTAAGGATCGACTAAAACATGCCAAATGATGATAAATGTTGTCATACTTTCATAGCTCATTCAGTGTTGATTGACTTTTCTTCTCTGAATTGTTTTTGCAGCAACGTGTGCACTTGTGAGTTCACGAGATCTTCACTGGTCTCTCCATGCTAGTAAAGATGTGAAAGACATCAACCTTAGTACTATTAGGATGTTGCTACTTGCAGACAGAGCGAACCCATGTGAGTATGTTTGGCAGAAAACCCAAAAGTGGTTGGGTAGCTGAACAGAGCATGTAGAAAGTCATATTCACTGGTTTGGTATTCACTGAAATACTCTTAACCTTCTTAGCCCTTTTAAAAGACTTTATTTGGTGATCTGTCAAAAATGGCAGAACTTGACTTCATTTTTAGATATATGTGTCTCTAATTTCTAAATTATAAGGTTCAACTTGCAGTGGATTTTTTGTTTAAAAACCCTACTTTTTAGAGTACCATTTTTTTCAGTAAGAAAAATGTCTGTGGAGACCTTTGAAAATTAGCTCTTGTACAACATAAAATTAACAATGTCTGTTACATCTAAATTTTTGGAATACAACTTACATCCATTAGTTAAGTTTTAACTGACAAATGGTATATTGTTTGTTTTAAGGGTCCCTGTCAGCTTGTGACGCCTTTCTGAATGCATTTGAGGCCAAAGGTTTGAAAGCAGAATCCCTCTGTCCTTGTGCAAGCTCCAGTGAAACGTCGACCATTGCTTTGAGAAGGTGATTAGAAATAATAATTATTATAGTTTAAATTCTACTTCGAGTTTCTTGTTGTGAGGGCAGAGGATTAATCACTGAGCCTTTGATACACCATTATTTCCCCAATATGGTACCTCTTTAATTTGCCTTCACTTGAAAATTGTAACCTTTTCATATACCTACTGTAAAATAGCACCTGTTCATATAACTTTCGACGACCCGTTCATATACTAAAATGCCAATTTTTGCAACCCTTTCATATATTGAAATGGTAAGTTTTGCTAACCTTCCATAAACTGCAAGCATGAAAAAGGCACCCTTTATTGGACATAGCCCCCCGACCCCCCATATAGCCCGATGTAGGGAGTACCACTCCACCACCTGGGATGTCCTAATTCGTTTAAATATGCTAATATTTTCATATTAACAGACCTGGTAAGCCTGGAGCAACAGCCACTGGTCGAGGGGTGCTGTCTCTGTTAGGATTGAGCCATGGAGTGGTGCGGGTGGATAAAGAAGGTTCACTTACATCACTGACACTACAAGACTGTGGTACTGTTCTGCCTGGAGGTACATTAAACCTGCTACTGCTTTATTAATGTGCTTAAACCTGTTTGTTCAGCTGAGGCTCTAATCATTCCTGTACGTGCACCCCTGTTACCGTGACATTACTGAAAAGTTAGATCATAGATTTTGATAACCCTGAGGTGGCAAAAGGCATATACAGTATTCTAACAGCAGAGGGGAAAGGAGTTTAAATTTCCAAATGAGTTCCATTATAATTGTTCATTTTTTTGGCTACATCCAGGGGTTTTGTGAAACTATGATATCAGTAATATCACATGGAATGCTTCATACATGTAAATGCCATTTGAGAAATTTATTAACTAAGTTTGAAATTTTAAAATTATTTACTAGATTACTTGTTCCTCCTGCAGCAAGAATAGCAGTTGTGAAGCTTGATGGTTCACCTTTCCTCTGTAAGAGTGATGAAGTGGGTGAACTGTGTATATCAAGTGGCACCATGGGAAGTGCGTACTGGGGATTGGCTGGGAAAACCAACCACACCTTCAAGGTATGTAAGAGTGAGACATAAATAACTCAAAGCTTTCAGTCTATACTGTTTGTGTCAACAAGAATAATTTTATTTCACCTGTCACATATATATCTTAAATTTGTTTGTACTGCAAATAGTATTTTTACCAAATTGTTTTTATTGAGAACATCTTAGAATTTTGCAAAAATTGTTTTACTTGGTATGATGCAGATAAAAAAGGTCAGAACTTATTCAGTTTTCGATCTAACTGTATGACCCTGTAGCTTCTTCATTATGATAAGTGAAATGTGTTCACAAGACCTCACAAAAACATGTACAAGTACATGTGATTAGCTTAAGGGTTTTTCATACTGTTTCTCTGAGTATTCATTTATGTCCTTGATGTGTCCTGTCACTGTCTTAGGTCGAACCTCTGAGTGATGACGGGGCACCTGTGGACTCGTACATGCCATCCAGTGATTTTGTCAGAACAGGGCTGTTAGGCTTCTTAGGACCAGTAAGTATCCATGACAAGAGTAACAGATTTGTAGCAAATCTCATTAATTTTATATGTTTTCCATCATTACAGCAAATGCGGTCTGGCACACTACATGTACCTTCTCTAGTGGAAATTTTTAGATACCAAATAAGCATTTAAGAACAGATTTCACACACTCAGGTACAAATCTTCTGAATGATTTTCAACATTTCATCTTGAGCCCAGCAAAAACTGCAAGAAATTTTTTTTCTCAATAAAAATCCTGGAAAACATCATGA
>JANRMR010008124.1:0-10013 GCA_025434825.1 Bergia sp. 'catenularis' | reverse complement strand
ATATAAACAGGGAGAAATACATAACCTATGTAATACCACAGAATTGAATATTATCTTTGTTAGTCAAGGCTCTCACCATAAAAACTTTATTTTTATTGGTATACTGAAGCCAGCGAAGGGACTAATCCAAAAAAAAAAGTTTTATCATTTATCATCATCTTCGTCATCATTACCAACATTAGTGAAAAAAGTTCACAGGTGTTTTCCATTTTAATGTGTGAATAAACTTATTCGAAACAATTGTAGTAACACTAGAAAAGGTCGACGTTTTGAGGACAAAAAGGAACTAGTTTTAATAGCCAGTGCATGCACCAAATCAAATCACTTATAGTGTTGAGTGGCCTGACTTTGATTTATCAGTCTCTTCGTCCAGTGTTCTTCTCACAGCCAACCTTATTTATGCATTAAAGCGGCACCTACATAATTGTGAGACTTGAATAATATAATGGCAGTTTGATCTGCGGGAGATAGGTCATCTATTTGTCTCCATTACCTATTTTTGTCGGCATCACCGAAAAATTTACGCCCCTCGGGGGTGTAACAAAACACTTGCTTTTATAGCTCTTAATAAGTACCTAGTCATTTTTTATAGCTGGGCGCAGCAAATGCTTAACAAAAGTTTGGGAACAACAATTGTTCAAATTCATGTGCAACCTGTCAATTTATTTCCATGGTGGATACGCTTCCACGCGCCACAATTACTGAGACCTGTCATGCTACCAATATCTTATCAGTTATAATATAAACCTCTCCATCAACGCCAACAGCTCAGTTACTAGTGTCTAAAGTGCAGTGAATACCTCGTTCGTACTCTATTGTGATGTTTTCTACAAGCTCACGTTCGATCACGCTGACACCTTAAAGTGAATGCTTTGTGTTTGTGCAGATTTTGCCGAGGAAAGAGCAAGAATAGAAACATAAAGGCCTGGTGTTCCAACCAAGTTGCATAACAACCGCCACCACATAGAGTTATATAAAGCTTCAAGGCTTCAGCTACCGGAGAAGGTGAGCTTTGTTGTTTTAAATGTAAGCTCGACGCCTAGTGCAACTTCATAATTAAAATGAACTGGAGGTGTTAACTTGTTTACTGAGAAATATTTCTGCACGGTGCTCTACAACGGAAAGAAATATTAGTCGTCCAGATACTTTGCAGTTCCGATCTCCAACTCGGTACAAGTTCCGTTAATGCGTTTACTCAAGCTCGACAGATATTTCAGTTTGTAACATTAAATAATAATTAACTCAATTCCCTGATTTTAAAACTTTCAATGCGTGTAAAACACGATTCCCTAATTGACGAACTAATGGAAAGTGCAGCCTTAACGTAAATATGATAATTTAATTCAGCATGAAGCATTGACTTTAGCCGTGTATTTCCGAAATCACTCATCTTGTCTCATAAATCTGACGTTTCGCAGATTTGAGCCGGATATTGGGTAATGAACTAATACCGAGCAAGTTACGGCGCTGAGCCAGCTTTCTTCGCCACATCTTCCACAGCCGAATCAGTTTGAAATTTCTGTCAGAAGTTCGGCATCTAAGAATTAGAGAGCGAATGTTCTAGATTTTTTTCTGTCAACAGAAGAAAAAATCAAAATTTCCTTTCGTGCAATTTATAACTTCGCTTGCTTGTTTATCAATATAAGTTACTCAACCAAAGGATCCCAAGATACTTTGCTTTTTAAGTATTAATATAAAATGTAAATGAACATACGATGTTATTTTTAAAATATGTTGAAGCACACTTATCATTCCTGCTAATTTTGTTCTTTAATTTATTTCTTGTTTACCACAATTAACTCATTATTTCCATCCGCCAATTGTGGTAAATGCGCACTTATATCTTCAAGGGAGTTTTAGGGTACATCAATTCCACTGCTAATCAAATTTAATCCATTTCAGCGGTAACAATTTAACTTGTATTAAAGTATTTATTGTTAAATTAATCTGTATTTGGAGATATGAGCAAACGGCTTTGAAAGTTATCAATTATGAAGCAAATCTTGTTTAGATGGTGTGAAGATTAAGACCGCAACATTATATTCACATCAACGCCCGTATACTTCAACAATGAAGTGTGCCGCGGCATTGTTTAGTAAGCAAACATATTTCAGGTTTTTCTTCTTAAAAAAAATGCTCTCATTTTAGCTTTTAACATCTAACTTCTACACATGTTGAGACTCTTTACTTGACGCGATTCCTGTAGTGCGAACCTTTTCGTGTGTAATTATAATGGTGAGGTACATACCGTAAATTCCATCGTCAACAATTCGTGTAGCTTGCCAACAGCAGGGAGCTGTTGCTTTGTTTTATTCGACCCAACCTAACAACTCACAAAATCTATCATGTTGTGTTCATTTGTTTAGGGGCAAGTGTCATATCTAAAATCAGAAACAAACATTATCCCATTGTAAATATACTTAGCCACGTTCCACGTGATGTTTTCCATCTAAACGAGCCACGCTTTTCAAAACAAAGAGTCACTTTCAGAGCGATTGAATTGCTAACTAATTAACAATTATTCACCGAAGTGAAGGTGAATAATTGATTTAGTATATACCACACAAGCTGAATAACTATCGGACCAAAAAACGAAACGAAATGAAAAAAAACCCGAAACGGGAAACCGTTTTGTTTCTCTTCGGCTGCTCGGAGGTGAATAGTACTTTGCTAATCACCTCCGAGTTAACCAATTAGAACGCGCGAAAAACATTATTCACTTGTGTGGTATATACTTATTCATTCTATTTGTCAAATCTTTGTTGACATCATGATTGAACATTTCCAGGCGCGTAGCTGCCTTTAAGCCAGTAAGCCCGGGCTTGCAAACTTTTTTTGACATATTTATTATCCGAATATTTTTTTCCCATACATTTAGTTTTCTCGTGATTTGTATAAGTTGCAATAAAGTATGATAGAAATTCTAAAATTATTCATAACCATCAGTCTATTCTTTATCCTCCAATCCCGCCGCTCTCTATTTCTCCATAATTACTCTTTAGTTAGGACAATACTGCTAGTGCTATAGTTGGTCATCAGTCGTAAATGAATGCCAATACTTGATAAGAAGGCTCTGATGCAAGAAGGAGAAATAAACAGATTTGCGTAAAACGTAAACTGGGCTGACTACAAAAAAGGAAGGAAATTTTTGTAGATTGGAACGATTGGCTGTCAATAAAGTTTCGAAATATGTTTGAAAACCAATAAAATATTTTATTGCATGGAAACAAATGTAAAGACGAAAACTTTACTGAAACTATGAAACAGTCCACGACAGGAACTGTTTCAAAGTTTTCAAAACAAACGTTTCGTTCTAATAATGGTTTTTGTTGGCGAAACGCTAACTAGATATGTACTTTTTAGTTTGAGTTCAAAACGACTGAACGAACGAAAGTCTACTTAAGTATTGCTAATGGGAGTTTGGGAGAAAATCCTCCTTTTCCGTGAGCATATACATTCTAATTGCGAACACAGTTTCTAACTTTGGCCATAACTTGTTCAGCAGCAACGTAGAATTTTAAAAACGAAAAGCCTAATAAATTTTTATCAATTCAATTTGCTTTGGCATTTGTTTTTCAAGCAAAGCTTAAGGCTGCCGGTGCGGCTTAACTGATAATGGTACGTCTTAAATCATGTCTTTATAGCCATAAAACTCATAACGCCTTGGTCGTTATGTTGTTCCAAAAAGAACTAAACAAAACAGAGATATTTGTTAGTTTAAGCTGGAGTGCTTTACGATACATGTACATTGCCATCTGAATATTTTCTTTTACAATGAAAATGAATTACGAAGGGAACACTCGTGCACTGGATGGATTATGAGGCTTTCACTCTTGCATATTGCATATATTATTGACAACGGGTTTTCTACATCATTTTCTCTACATATACCAAGGTTGTACTTAGGCCGATTTCTTTCTTTATTTGATAATATTGGGAAATTCCAAACATACTTTCATTTTGGAAGTGAATCTCTCATTCTTTAAAAATACCAACATTTCCTGTTGATCCCCATAATAACCCACGGTTTCCCATTTTAAAAATTCGCTCTTTTTCCCAATGTTGGGAAACACAAATTTTTCCCTGTGAAGACCCCACCGAGCGTGTTTTTAAGTGTTTTTAATTTTCTCCTTTTGATGTTTCCTTATTTTCGGTTATTCCATTCATATTGTGTTAATTGTTAGCGAAGGAGTTCAACATCAAATCCCATTTGGTTTGGTCTTGAGTTTTCTTTCGGCAAGCGATCAATCATGCAAACATCGGAGTCAGCCTGCCACGTGACCCCGACAATGGTTGACAGATTCCGGAAGTCAATACCGACTGTACTACACTCGGGGTTTTCCTCCACTTAAGCTGTAGGAAGTGTAAAACTTTACCGGATTTAACAGACGGAAAATTAACCAACAAATATTTTGGGCACTTGATGATGATCCCATAGTTGATACAAGCCGTCCTTTGAGCGAGTTATAAACAATCGACTCGCGTCTTGCGCTGTATTCCACACCGGACAGTCGACGAACACAGAACAAACTCGGTTTATACTTTAGAAGGCGAACAGATTGACTCTCTGCTGATCTCTAATGATAGATTTACTATTATAGAACAAAACTGGAGAAATCTTTCATAATAATAACTTAATTGGTGTAATTAGCTACTTCAGTACTTGTCAACAGTGTTTAGTCCCCGGCTAAGGCAATCGGCGAAAAATCAAGCAAAATTTGAAAGTTCTTCGTCGGTTCGGTTAGGAAGCGAAAGCTCATTTCGTATCTCGGTTCCTAAGGATTCAGCATTTATACGTTGCAGAAACAGGTGAGTAGATAAGATTTACTGCGTGGTTTGAGGAGATATGTTATCCTTTTCATGGTCAGTTCAAGTGTCAAGTTTAAATCTTGTGGCAGTAAGGACATCCTTTCGAAATGCTCCAAGGACGTGTTCAGTATTGATCGTTTTACTTGTACTTAGGAAGAGCCTGTGTGCTGCGGTTTAATTTACAATAATTTATTTGCTTCAATGCTTTTTTGGTTGCGGAAAGGAACACAATCAGCTTACCGAGTGAACGTCGCTTACATTTTGTAATTTTACAAGTTGGTGCGATTATACAAGACGTTGGTTTCTGGTCGGGAAATGGGAATGACGTTTACTGACAAAGTTTAGTTCTCATTTCTGGTCGTTCTTTTTATCAAGAAATTGGAACCGAAAAGAGATATTTTTATTTCAAACTCAGTTGGACATTAGTTGTGGTTGGAAGAATGTTAATGTGAAAAAGATGTGTAATCTAAATAGGTTGCCATTGAAAAACAACTGAATTATTGCGTGTGCACATAATTAGAGTCAAGCCACGGGACAATTTTAATTGTCGCGAAGTCAAATATAGATACGATAGCCCGATATTGACGTAAGTATGTACGCAAAATCTCGACCAGTTAGTAAAGTTCCGTACACCGCAGGAAATTGGATTTTCAAAACCAAACATTCGGAAATTCTTTGAGGAATTTGACGCAATCTTTGTTTCTATAAAAGAGTGTTTTTGAACTATTCAACAAATGAACCACACCAAGGGAGAGTATCTGCGTGCTGCATGCTGAAATACCTTTCCAATAAAAAAAAACAATCACTAAACACGAGCTTTCTGTGCCACAAAATATATGTTTACAGCGCCGCCACCATTTTGAAGTTCTTTTTAGCTGTGTCAGTTTCTATTTTTATATTGTTTACAAAAATGTTAATATAGTTTCCTTGGGGGTACAAGAAACTTAAGTTTTAGCAAATATACACTGCTGGCAAATTTGCATATTCCAGCATCCTAAATAGTGCAGCCGCTCATAGATCACGTGTTTAGTTTCGTTTACCGTAGAGTTTCGGTGGAGTCTCTCAGATTGTCTAAAAAAGCGATCTTCTAATGACATTGGCAATACAAAATGAATTAACATATTGATTTCCACCTGGCTGTTCAAGTACTTTAATAAAAGGCCGCCAACGAGTTTGGTCTTGACGTAAATCCGCTTGGTGTAGTTGTTTTATACATTTGTAATGTTCAGGATTGGTTTTTTTTTTCATATTTATGTATATATATTAATTTCAAAATGTTTCGGCCTAATAAGGATACACAACTCTCAAAGAAAAAGTAGTGTCACAGCTTTATCTTTCATTCAGAACATTGACCGAACGCGTTGATGTTGCCGTCCACGCTTACAACCGTTATATTGAGAAAAAAGCTTAGAAACGGGAATAGAAATAACTGACACACAGAATTCTAAATGTAACTGTGACAGAAATATTTTAAAATATATTCAGCCATATTTGTCGTATTGCCAAAAAATTTCGAAAGAAAGGCCGAACGAAAACAAAGGTCGACAAAACTTGTCTGGCTGTACCGTTACAAATTAACAAAATAAACTGATGCATACACTTGACTTCTTACTGAAGTGTGCATCAGTTTTAAAATTCTAATTGTAATGTTAAAACAAGTTCAGTTAAGGAGATGGTTTACACTGATTGCGTTAGTGGAGATAAATGTTAACAATATATATATTTTAATAAGTTTCCTGCTTTGGGAATTTTAAAGCATAAACAACTTGCGTAGATGACTAATAACTATTACTGTGTTAAAGGTGAACAACTTATAGCGATTTTATAAAAATATTTAAACTCTGTTCACTATCATATGTAGATTGGCGAGTAGTACCCTCTTTTCCTCCGGAAGATCGTGGAGATCGAGTTTCTCCCTTTCTCTCCTTCTCCCCTCCCTCTCCCCCCCCCCCCTCTCGCTTTTTTGTCCTCGCGCTCTCTCATGCGCCATCTTGGCTTCTCGAACGATCGATCTCGACGATCTTCCGGAGAAAAAGAGAGGACTACTCGCAATCTAATTGTATGTGGCAATTAGAAAGTTATTGTGGATTGCATGTGCCTCAATTTATAACTCATCGAGTCTTTGACAGTGATAATATTACAATTGACTGAGTTGCCAGTGCCATAACTGTTCTACACACTGTCACGAACTATGTGAATGCTATAGCTCAAATATTTACGAACTCGATAAATAGTTTGAACTGTTATTGTCCCAACAGGTTCTGTTTCTTTGTTTCATTGTCAAATTCAGATGGAGTAGTCAAGCAAAAATATTGTGGAAGATTTCACAAGTCTGACATCCTGCTGTGAAGTTTCTTGGGACGTCTTTGTAGTTGCGTGCAAAGGCTTTTGAGAACCGATAGTTCTGTATTTGTTATTTACCAATTGAGTCTCTCTTGCTTCACAGAAATGGTTTCGATATACCATGGATTTGCAGACACAAGACCTTCTCTGGATAAAAACGAACAACAGAGCGATATAGACTTCCAAAACTTATTCCAAGCCGTGCAGGATTTGACCTCGACAAGAGTGAACACTTTAGTAGGGAATCAGAGAAAAGATGGAACATACGAGGTTCCCATCTTACGAAAGCTCTTATCTAATGAGACACAAAAGCTCCTTCAGACAAAAGTTGCCTTGTACGTGGATAAATATTTGGTTCCCTTCCTGAATGTCTGTGGAAAGAGTGGTCGACGAAATTCTTTAGTGGAGATTTCGTGCACTCTGACAGGTGCCGTTACACCTGGATTTTTGAGTGTTAGGGCAGCTGTTGCGCATGCGTGTTTCTGCGCATGGCTGTACGTCTTGGACGACGCATGCGTATCGTTAACAGAAAACATTACCGCCCTACACTTGTCATCTCAAGACTGGTACGGGGATTTCATGCAAGAACTCTTAAACTATTTTGAGATCTGCCTCAATGCTGGTTGCAATTCAAGGCCGACTTGCCCTCAGCGACCCTCACTTAGCCAAATTAGCAACACAGCTTCCTGGGAGTTGAACTCGATTGAAATGCCAGAATATCAAGATGTGATGTACGGCCTTACCCTTCTGGGCCCGTCTCTCCATGCCGCTGTGGAGCTGATCGTGCACGCAGTCGGGAAAGGAAACATCAGCCGAATCAGGCAGGAAATCGTAAACCACCTGACAGCTAAGAAATCTGAAGCGTTGTACGCGCCTTCAGATGTTCGAGGGTATTACGAGCAGCACAGCAATACAGGAGCTGTAAAACCTTGTCTCGAGATCGCCTTAGCGGCGTGCTTACATGAGTCAGGTAATGTATTTAGCCGTTTTTTGCGCGTTTTCATGTACGAACCTTAAGGTGTTGCTGGGGTGAGCCAAGAATCGCTGAGGGTAGAGCTCATAAGATACAGGACGGTTACATTATTTGCATTTTTTATCGTCAGTGTCTCTTGTAATTAACATCACGGAAAGCACAGAGGGGTTAGATAAATAAGCATTTAATATGTGCGTTGTGTTTTATAGTGGCCTTAATTCTTTTTGCAAAACACGAATTTCAGTGGAAATGGGGATGGGGTAGCTTGGGAAAGCTTTTATTTGTTTGGTGATTTGCTTATTGGTTTTCAAACTCATTATTTGAACTCACATAACTCTTCCAGTTTTTTATCCTTTCCCACCTCTTTTATTTTCTTTAAATTTGTATCATACGGCTTTCTCCGTGTATTTAGTTGTAATAGAGACCTTAAGATACCCGTCTATCGGTATGCAGGTACGGGTAGCCTACCCGTAACCGTAGCCGTTCGCGCACGTTGCTGTAAGTTCATAAACACCCACGCATCAATGCCTACAAATACTCTTTTTTTCCCAGAACAATCCCATTATGGAACACTCTCACACATGAGACTGTAACTGCTACAAACCCCGAATCATTTCAGAAACTCGCATTACCCCAAATCAGATCCTTATTTGCCCAATGTAATATTGCCATTATATAATTATTTATTTTTTGTAATTATTAAATTTATCTGAACCCCGCCTTGACCTTGACTTTTAACATCCTGTATAGTCCTGTGACTCAAAGGTTTAAAATATATGAGATGAGATGAGACACTTACCCGTTCCAGCCTTGCTCCTACCCGTTTTAGCTCGCATGTAAACTGCTGTTTACCCCGGGAAAACGGGATAGTGCTACCGGGTAAAATCGATGACGTCATCAAAACATGGCGCTACCCGTTACTCGTACACCGATTCCGGGGTATCTTAAAGTCCCTAATATTTCAAGATTCAGTCACTCTTAGTCCTCTGTATCACTCACGCAGATCCACCAACGCACGTTGCAACGAAGCAAGCACGCGCATTTCATGCACGGACGCAAACTAGCGCACAAACACGCTTACACGTCACACGTAAGAATTCATGCAAACATACACACACATACGTAACCATGAAAACTTATATTCACACACTTACGTACGCGCGAAAACGCACACGCGTTTAATCATGCTTGTATAAACGCGCGCGTCCTCGGAAGCTTGCGCATGCACGCCGAGATAGAAACAGAAAGACATATCCACCAACGTTAACTATAATATACTAGCTTATAAGGTACACCCTTATTAAATTTTATGCCATTTGATGTTTACAGGTTTAAATTCAAACCTGCTGTTTGCCTTGGAAGGAATCGGGAAGTCTTCTTTGTATTCAGCTTTCCCCGGTGAGGATACAACGAGCTACTGTGGAACGCCTTTCCAGGCCGCCATGAACTACTGTAACTACAGCATCATCAGTGCGAACGAAACCTCATTTGTGAAAGACATCGGCCGAGCGGAGGAATCACTTCTGGCAGTTAAGATTTACCACAAGCTGCGGTCTGAAGGATTGGATACCTGTGGCTTGGATATACACTCACAGGTTGACCACGGTCTTATTCTTGAGAAGTACGCTAGCAGCGACCTCGCGTTTTACGCAACCAAAGAACTCGTGGGAGAAATACGAAGCCACATGACTTTGATGTTAGAAACCTGTGAGAATCTGGTGGACGCAGCAAATGACACTTGCGATCTCGAACTGATAGCGAGTGCGCGCGCAGCCGTGTTAGTTTTTGTACAGTGTTCCTTCGGTTATTTTTTGTTCAATCCGTTTTCCAGGCGGTACTGCGAGTCCTTCGCAGCTGTGAAAGCCGTTCTACAAAATGACAAACAGGC
>JANRMR010008013.1:0-15631 GCA_025434825.1 Bergia sp. 'catenularis' | reverse complement strand
GATAGATAGATAGATAGATAGATAGATAGATAGATAGATAGATAGATAGATAGATAGATAGATAGATAGATAGAAAAACAATAATAAAATAGAAAGTTTCAAAATAAATAATGGAAATAAAGAAATAGATTGTATCATAATCTATTATACAAAATACAAGGTAACTAGTTTAAACTGAATATAATTCTAAAGATTGAAGGGACTAAAACCTTAGACAACGAACTGCGTTCATAAATGCCTTAAGGCTGCCAATTGATCTAATCTTATCTGGGATATTATTATATTCCGCAGTTGCGAAGTATCTTGTCGACTTCAAACCAAAGCGGATGGTATAAACTCTCGGTATGTAAGTATGTATGTATGTATGTTTGTATGTATGTGTGTATGAATGTATGTATGTGTATTTTGTACGTATGTATGTATGTATGAATGTATGAATATATGAATGTATGAATGTATGAATGTATGAATGTATGTATGTGTGTTAATAATACAAATTATGTATGTATGTGTATTTTGTACGTACGTATGTATGTATGTATGAATGTATGTATGTGTATTAATAATACAAATTATGAATGTATGTGTGTATGTTTATACGTATGTATGTATGTATGTATGTATGTTCGAATGAATGTATGTATGTATGTATTTATGTACGTACTTCTGGAAGAAATGGCTACTGATAGAGCTAAATGGAGAAAAGCAACATTCAATGGCATGACACTATTCGAGAAAGAAACAATCAAGCTTGCAGCGTACAAAGGAGCAGCCAGGAAGGAGGAGATAATAACAGCACCAAATGACACGAAAAGCACGAAATGTGAAATCTGTGGAAGAATCTGTCTCTCCCTTGCCGGTTTCAAAAGTCACATGAGAGGGAAAAAAGATGTGGAGAAGGCGTAGTATCCCCAACAACTTGGTTTGAAGTGCACCATGTGTGGCAAGGATGTAAAGTCTAAAGTCACCAACGAAGTCATGCAAGGAAGGAAGTTCAAGAAGATAGTCCAAGACGTATGTGTGTGTGTGTGTGTGTGTGTATGTATGTATGCACATTATGTATGTATGTATGTATGTATGTATGTATGTATGTATGTGTGTGCATGTATGTATATTATGTATGTATGTATGTATGTATGTATGTGTGTGTATGTATGTATGTATGTATGTATTAATGTATGCATGTATGTTTGTATGTATTAATGTATGTATGTATGTATGTATGTATGTGTGTGTATGTATGTATGTATGTATATTATGTATGTATGTATTTATATGTTTGTATGTCTGTCTGTATGTTTGTATGTATGTATGTCTCTCTGTCTGTATGTCTGTCTGTCTGTCTGTATATATGTATATATGTATGTATGTACGAATGAATATATGTATGTATGTATGTATGTATAAAAATATTGATGCAGCCAATTACAAGCCTTCAAGTTCAACACGTTCTCCTTAAATATTGAAAGTGACACTTTTATTTTTTAGTCTGATAAACCGCGGTAATTTTTACAAGCCTTGAAAACTCTGAGTAGCTTTTCACATTTTATCCTATTATATAATTTTACCACCTTAGCATAATCTTAACTTTTTAACTTTTTATGTATGTATGAAATGTATGATAGTATGTATGTGGGTATGTGCGGGTGTGTGTACACATTTAAAAAGGGGATCTAATGAACTTGGGCACGATCGCTTTTTAAACCCAACAAACTTTAAGTTTGAACCCAGCTTGTCAAACAAATTTTGAGATACAGCTATTTTTTTAGATGGAGGGATGGAGGATGCAAAATGTGCACCATAATGGCGGCCACAAAATTGGACACAAATTTTAAGTCCTTTTATCGCCCGAAGTATTAATGAAACCCAGCAAAATGAAATGTTTTGAACTACAAGCTAGGCCAGAATGAAAATATCACAAATAAGGAAAATTAGACATGTTTAGTATGTACTCTACAATTAGTGTCCAGATCGTAGTGGATACTATATCTGGAATTGCGGTGGACCCAACGTTGACAACAGCCATTCCAAATATTTCTCGTGCCTCGAGACTATCATACTCTTTACTTCCTGTCAGCAACACAACGTGAGTCTACAGTAGACTTTATTACCTGTTAACAACACAACCCGAGTCTACCGTAGACTTTACTTTCTGTTAACAACACAAATTGAGTCACCTTAGACCTTACTTCCTTTCAAAAACACAATCTGAGTCTACCTGATTTCACTTCCTGTCAACAACACAACCTGAGTTATATAGATTTTACTTCCTGTCAATAGCATCACCTGACTCTTCGATAAACTTCACTTACTGTCAACAACACAACTTGAGTCTCACATAGACTTTTCTTCATGTCAACAACACATTCTGAATCTACCATAGACTTCATGCCAACAGCACAACGTAGCTCTATCTTTTTAAAAAAAGAACACTTTCAATTGGAAAAATATATTTTATGCTGACTTTCAATTGCCATAAACTCTGGAAATTAACCTCAAACGGACTAGGGGAGGGGATGTGCACTAACCATACCAATTTTAATTTAGAACCATTAAATTTTTCACAATATACCCAATTATTTATTCTTATATCAACTTAACTATAGCATTTAACTATGATCAAATCACTCAAGTAATCAATAAAAAAAGAAACAGCCAAAAAAAATTAACTTATTAATATATAACCGTGACCATGGCTTGCTAGTACATATTGTGATCAGGCGATTTGTATTTACAATCTCACAAAAACATTGGACAAAGCTGAGCAACAAGTAATGCCTATAATGTTTAAACCCAATACTTTTGTGTGCGCGAGTAGTGCAGCTGTTAAGATATCTGACTGCCAACCAGAAAGTCCCGGGTTCGATCCCCGGCCTGGTCCAGGGTTGTATTTTGTGTGACCTTCTTTCGGCACAATGTCCAAGGACAGGGACGTTAAGCCGTTAGTCTAGTCTCCTGAAATGCTATCTAAGGGGACTTAAAAGAACCCACACACTTCTCCAAAGGAGTAGAGAAACCCCTGTGTTGTGGCGAGGGCAACATAGAATAGTACTACGTGTAAAATGTGTTACCCTCAATAAATAAAGTGTCTTCATTTTACTTTTTAGGTACTTTTTTCCGTACTAGAGGTTTGAAGTACTAACACATCAGTTTCGAATCAAATCAGGAAACCGAAACTAAAGTTTGACGGCACGAAAAACAAATACAGTTGAAAACAGCACGATTTTCGGTGTCAGTTAAAAATTAAACTTGGACTCTCTTCTTCCTTAGTAACTCTTGAAAACAACAAACATAAGCTAATTTCTCAACTGCTCTTGTTGTTGAAGTACTTCCACTAGCACAGATGCCGAAGTTTGATCTCACATAACATTTATATTGAACAACTAAAGAATAAGAATAAATTGCTTATGAGAGAAAGCCTTTTGTTGAAAATTTTGTGATTTTCAAATTTATCCCGAAAACTTCTACTAAAACAATTCGAACAGTCGTTAACACTTACATACAATGTGAAATACTAAAATATGTCATGTGCCTTTTTTGTGGTTAAAAGAAGTCCCTTCGAAACAGTATTATTAACCCGACGGAATTCAGTATATACCTTCAAATATGTAGTTTCCCTAATTGACCAATGAGTTTTTTAACCTACTTATTTATTTCTGCCTTTATCGTTGTATATTCATTGAGCATGGATAACTAGTTAATTTATCTGCTGTCCTCATTCAGGAGATGGTAATCCAAGATATAGATTAGATGTATTCTAATTCATTCTCTATCAAAGAACTAAGGCTGCGTAATTATTTCGACTAAGTTCCTTCCATGTCCGTAACGTGAACTTCGTCAACTGAAAACAGAACAGTTGTTCATAAAGTTCCTAAAGAAATGAGTATATTTCTTGTCGTTCTTTCGACTACAAAACAATCCCTTTTGTGTTGTATTACTAGAGTTTGTCCTGAGTGAGCTTTGAACCAGGGTCTCGTTCACAAGTTTATACATTTGTTAAAACAGTTTCCTGTGGTTGTGTCATAAATAAGATAACCGCACATGGCAATGGATCATGGAAGGAACGGGAGTCTAGCCGGTGTAGATAGATTTTGTAAAGCACTGAGTAAGGGTTGCAACAGTGTATAAACCTACCAGGAAATGGCTTATCATCTAATTAAATGTACATACGAAGGATAGTTTTGAGTTAGCCTGCGACACATACCTTCCAAATGTGTCCCAAGGACTACAAAAAACATGAGACTGACAAACAAATTCATAGTGTGCAGTACTCGGAACAGGATAAACTTGAGTCAATAAAATTTATGACAGAGTTTTTGCGTCTCTCGTATTGCCAAGTTGCTTCCGTGTTGGGTGTAATATCAGTTTTGATTCATATTTACCTGTATTGATAAAATAACTATTTATAATTCCTTAAAAGGAAGACACGCAAATTAATAAGAAGTAAAATATTTATTGTTCTTTACGGGGTTTTTTTAATTTCCTCGTGGACTTTCAGTTTTAGTCATGCAGTATGTGTTTCACGATAACTTAAAGACTTAAAATAAACAGATCTCATAACAACTCAAAACTTTTTAACAGTTTTCAGTTTCAAGATCAAAATTGCTTCGGATATCTAAAACGTGATTTTTCATGTCACATGCGCTAGCAATTTTTAAAAACAACCTTTGAATTGCAAAGTTTTAACCCTTTCCATCCAAGCCATAAGTTATTTGTTATAGTAATTTAAAGAAGCTGAACACTCGCAGCAAACTCTCCGAGTAAATTACATATTCTTCTAACTTGTTTAAAATTATTTTCATTTCATCGGTTGAGAAAATTTGCATCATATTCCATTGATTCTGCATCGTTTTTGGACAATGATCAGTTTCTTTCTTGATCTGATATCTGAAAGCTAAGAGTATCATTTCCCCAACCGCTTCTTCGTGGATGTATTTATACAAATTAAAATCTTCATTTTAGACTGCGTTCAGCTCCTTTAGAGGTTTAGTGTTATAAATACATTATTCAAACTGTTCCATGTCTTGCGAAGTCAAGTCACAGAGGTGTGGTAGAACACCTGAAACGTACTTCCGCTAATAAAATCCAGCATTCTTATCAGTTAGAAAAAAAAGAAAACTAAAACATACACTTTCGGCAATAAGCTGGTACCCTGTATTAATCTCTCTCTTAAACTAATTCCTCATGCAAATGAAGGTAGTTTCAATGGCCAATGCCAAGACAATGCCACACGACCAAGACGTGACTTCAAGAACAACAGATAAATATGTAAATCTTGGCCCTTTCCATTAAATAAATGAAATTCTGGCTCATTTTTGGTCAAATCACGGAATGTTTTTAAATTTCTTTTTGTTCTTATTTTTTGTATAACTGATTATTGCATCTTAATTTAGAGCCTCTGTTGATATAATTTTCTTTTACCCTTAAGGAAACTGAATGAGTTACCCTCTGGAAATAAAAGTACCTTATCTTTTGTGAGTATACTAAAACAGCTGCGGAAATCTCTAAGGCTGTAATCATGATAATATATTACTTGTTTTAAACTCGTCAACAATGAGTTTCTCGACGCAATTTTACACTTTTAATGCATTGTTTATACTGGGGTCTTCACCTGAACCAACAAGCAATGAGACTTTAAACTGAGAACCTTAGGAAAAAGAAACAATCGGCCCTTAACCTCCTGAAAGGGAAAACAAGTTGTTTTTTGACTGCACTAAAAGCAAAGCACGTGGTAAAGGCCGTAGTCCAGGAAGAAAATGTATTATCGCGCAGTTTCCAATAACTAGACTGCCACCAATTTCTTTTCTTTTTCTCAGAATTAGAAAAAATAGTGACAAATCCGAGAAAACAAATTAAATAGCGGTAAAGAAGCCAGCGAGTAGGCGAGTTATAGCGAGCTGCGAAGAGGAAAGGATCAGTGTCACTCGCGCTAAATGGCTGAATCGCTCGTGGTATAGCTGTTCATTTGCTATTTTTTTAGTTTTTTTTTTCATTTGTTTTTCTCAATCTGAGGAAAAAGGAGAGAACAATCGTACACTAATTAAAGAGGGAATCGTATTTAGTGTTCGATTTAGCGTTACATGTTTACCCTCTTTAAATGAAGTTGTCGTATCCCGCGTCGCAACAAAATCGTATGGTATCGTATCATATCATGTCGTAGATCACGGCCGGGTACCGACTGCACTGAGTTGAGAATACTATCCACGCTTTTTTTTATAAGAACCTGAACCAGTTAATTTTGATCTCACAGAGACTTATAACTTTTGAATTTCATTTAATTTCAGTTCCTATTTTGACAAATATGTGAGCTTTAAAATATCTGGACACGTGATCTGTGCCAACTACAGCTGGTTCACAACTGGATCATGATTGTGCAGTGTTTCAAGACAAGAGCACCTTTTAAAGACTTTAAACACTTTCCCAGCTAAGCTAACAGACAAAACAAATGGATATGTACCGTGTAAATGTGAAAATACTTAACATTCGCAAACGGTGAAATAGAGTTTTTTTAGTTTTAGAGATTACTTTTCTTGTGCATCGAAGTTGCCATCTAGAGGACACACTATGACGCTTATTGCTGTCAGTTGATCCCAACGCTCTTAACCCACAGTTTCCTCGGTCAAAGTTGAGCAAAGTTGTCAGAATGAGATTTGACATTCAGCGGGATCGACCCCTCACAATTACTTTATCTTGTAAACGGCAAAATCTAGAAAGAGTAGCACTGGATCTTTTTAAGAATTTCCGAAATACTCTTCTTCACAAATAATCCGACAGACTTTTAGTTTTTCAAAGCAACAAGTCTTTTATTGCGCCTGCCATCTTAATCAACTCGAATAATACATGCACAGGACAACAGTGAAGTGAAATAATGATAATAATAATAACAACAATTAGTCCCGAGTAAAGGGTGTATAAGTGCCAATGTTATATAACAAATTGCTTTTAAAAATAACAGCAGGCTGCTTGCCAAGTACCCGCATCTAATGATCTATCACGACAAAAACAACGTAGGATCTATGACTATAATTAAAATAATTAATGAGTCAACTACGGCTCACCGCTTTTTTGAGCCTCCGGGCTTTTCTTCTCTTTTTCAACACACGAAACATCTGACTTTCAGTCGAAACTAAGATCACCAGTGTTTCCATCTTTGTCGTTGATACAATATCCCAGACGATCTTAAGTAGCACGAACTGTTCCTTCCAGTTAACCAGTTAGTTTTCAAAGTTAAATTACATAATAAATGTTTTTAGTGCTGCTTTATACAGCGCCTTATTAAAGTATAAAGGGCTTTGTTGAAGATTGTTTCAATATAAATATCAGTACCGGAGCTTTCAAATGGACGCTACCAACCGATACCGAATGCCGAATAACCAGGTATCATAATATAATATATGGACAATATGCAGGGAATAAAACAAACAGCCTTTAATATTGTTTATTCTAATATCAACCATTTCGTCCTCTTTAACTGAGAAACTCACCGCTAATATTAACTGATCTATTTGTTTTCAAGAATATGCATTTTTTAGACATCCTACAGTAACTAAAGTATTAAGAATTGTACTATTTCAACTCAAGTTGTGGGGAGGACTATCATAAAACAGACAAGAGTCGAGCAACAGTATCGAATGAATTAAACACAGAACAGGAGCTTCGTCATCGACATTACATTGAATGTACACGGAACATTAAAATTAAGAAGGAAATCGTGTTACAAAACAGCAAAATTTAACTTACATCGACATTTTGTAAGGATAAAGGTTTACAATGACAGGCATTTTGGCTTAGACGGTTGCAGTGACAGAACTGCAGAAGTATGTAAATAGGTTTTATGTGTTTAATAAATTATTCAGAATTTCATCACTGTTGAGTGACTAATCACCATACGTTTATCTTGAATAAAAGCCATTCTTCGGAGCAACCAACACTGCACTCCACTGGACAAGATTTTTCGGACAAACTCAAATCAAATATAAGCTACCGGCCCATAGGTTGTTCAAAATTAAAAACAACTAAACCAATCTGCAATCCGCAACATCGACCACTCGCTACCATCTGTCATCCGTTTTGAGCGAAGCCGAGAACGTGCCTGCACAGCAGTAAATAGAAACCGCAAGATGCGAAATTTACTTCTATAAAACGAACTAAATCAACCTTACCTCCAGCAATCAGCGTCAGGAAAACAACGGTGACCAAGAGAAGCTGCTGCATGTTCGTATAATAAGTTTCAAGACTTCGTGTTTTTAAAGATTGGTCACTGAACAATTCAACCTTTAACAGACTGATACTGGCACTGAGCTGGTGTTGCATTGAGTTTTGTTCGTTCCCAGACCGCTCGGGATCTGGAAGGCGCCACGACACCATTCCGCATATCTTGCGCTAGACGCGTAGGGGCAGGAATAGTATTTGAACAATTCTTGTTTTAGCGCCTAACAATTTGGAAAACATTTTTCTACTGAGTTTTCTATAGTAAAGTAAAAACAAAACCACAAAAGAAACGCAAATATGTTCCAAGTACGTCAGTCGAGCATTCAAAAACACAAATGAAACATTAGCATAAAAAGCCATAGTGCCCAAATGGCTGATATAACACTATGAGAATTATCGTGCAAACAGAGCCTATCAGCAGACTAATATCAAAATGAAAAATGCCAAAGCTCTGTGGTGAAGCGGCTAATTACTTCGATTAATGGGCTGCGTGATCAAATATTACTATAAGTACTAAGTTGTGGGGAGTTTAGTAGTTGGCAAGAAGTTAAAACAACGAGAATGTTTTCTCGCTCGCAATCCGAAAGTATTATTGTTATGTGCGTTGACACAATATCAGTTGATAAACAATAGTCTACTTTAGTTTCCTTTCAGTATATTGACAAGCTCAGTTCCGCAAACGCCCAGTCTTAAACGATGGATCACACGCCGAGTGACAATGCTCCTTTATTTACTATTGACAAACTTGCTGGATATTATGACAATATCTGCTTTTCTTTCTTGGTTTTTTTATGTTTATTTGCTATTTTTTGTTGTTGTTTAATTATTTTGTACAGACACTTTTGAGTCGGTGTAAATACAAAATGATTTATGATGATTTGTTTACATTTAGAATTTTGGTAAAAAGAGACCGATTAACTGAAATAACTGTTTGACGTAATTCGGTTGGGGGTGGCTTATTTATAAAAAGATAGCTCAATGACAATGATCTCAAGACTAATTACGATCTTTCGTAGAAAAAAACATCCCTTTTAGGAAAGATAGCACACGAAATGGTGAAGTAATAAAAACGAAAATGGGCTGACAATAATTGAAAACGTGGTTTTTTTAAAAGAAAAACTTTATTAGAACAACGAACCTCAAATTGCTCAAAAATTTAAGAACCGATTTTAAGAACAATCTGAGGTTGGGAAGACTCTGGGCCATTAATGTTTCAAAACAAAGCATTGAAATTCGTTACTTAACACGAATCAGTTATAACACGGCAAGCTTTAATACTTGCGCAACATTTATTTTCATACATAAATTTTAAATCATGTAATGCTAAAAAATGAGATAATCCACATCTTGTGTTTTGTCCAAACAGATTGGAATTGGCAACATGACACTTGAATTGAAGAGGCATCCTCGTTACAACATTGTAGAAACAGGAACAAAATTAAGAACAATTTGAGGCTGAAAAATCTAAAAAAATTAAGAACAATGTGTCTCGGCCAAAAATGCAAAATATCTGGTTTTTATAAAAATTGTGTAGTTTTTACAGTTTTGAAATAATATCATAATTTGAAAATCTTCATAATGGTTTCGACAAAGTTATCGCGTCTTCTATTGCAAATCCATCAACCAGATTGGTTCTCTAACCGTTTTATAACAGTTGATATACAACAATTTTCGTATTCGTGAGTGAGACTGATTTTTAATTTTGTAATATAATTAGTTGAAATATAACTAACTAAAACAATTTATCAGTAAACCAAAGGAAAAAAAGTTAAACTAAAAACAATTAAAACGCTTGCTATTGTTTCCCATGAATGCGGGAAGTCAACTCGTCGCCACGTTGATTATGTATTCATAGAAAACGCTAGCTCGTGTTTTAATTGTTAAATATATGCAATTTCAATTAGAAGATCAAGTGAAATTTTTGCTTTTTGAACTTCCTTCCAGTAATATGTTTTTAAAGCCTTTTTTGTCAACCAGCAAAATGGATGCAGCGTTTACAGAAATGCATGTGAACAGTTAACTACAATATACGTTGGGATTAAGTTTTAACTGCTTAAATAAACTCGTAAGGCAATTTGTCTATTCTACAAAATATGTCTTCAAATATATTCGGATTCTTCAGTTAAAAGTAAAATTTGTGTTAAAAGTAACGGCTTTATATTTAATTAGCCTAGGGTAACACGACATTAAAAAGAACTCACTGATAAACCAGTGGGCCTTTCCAACTGACTAGTTATATTGCTATGAATTTAATAAAATATATCAAACTATGTAGTATTAATAATATTAAAAATTTTCATTTTAATCTAAAATAAAGAATATATATGTGTTAAAGGTGACAGTAAAACAATATTGCATATAACTTGTGGAACAAATACAATAAATTATTTAAAACTTTTTTTTCTACACTTGCAAAGCGGCCTACAACACATTCAAGAAATCAACAATTCAATTTTTGTCAAGGCAAAAACGATTTGAATAAAGATTTTCTAAAAGATTTCAATAGTTGCACTTTTAGTGGTGTTTGTAGTTGGTTCCACTGTGTGATTTTCTAAAGACTGCTGTCCGCCTCCTCCCCTTTTTTGTGTTCTTATTGGATTAAAAAGGTTTAATTTAGCGAAACGAATAAATGCAAGAAAACATCCGAGCGATTTGATCTTAGGAAAATTGACTGCTAACAACAATATATTGCAGCCACAGCGGAAACATTTTGAACCAACTAAGCAGGCAGTAGAAATAATTCACTGAAAAACCGACTGAATTTCAAGTTTGCAAACTTGCATTACGTTCAGTTACAAACAAAACTTGATATATTTGTAACATCAATATTATAAATAAGCCTGAATCCTTTCGGATCCTCGTGTGTTGCTGATTCCTAAGTTGGTTTATCCTGTGAATCATTAATTGATCCTTAGGTAGAAATGCACGCGTTGAGTTATGCATATGGGCTTTCCTATCCAACCCCAAAAAGAAAAACTGCCCGGGAAAATCCATGTACGTATCAACACACCACAAGATAGCTGTGTTGCCAGCATGGTTGTCGCGGCAGTGCAGTGGTAACACACCCGACTTAGTAATCAGGGGCACGTGGGACCGAATCCCATCCCGTGGCAACATGTTTTCCCTTTCAACTTTCATTCTACAGATGTATTTACAGGATGGGTTTCTTCGTTTATTCATTAACACCAAAAATCTTTTCTTGAGTTTAGACAGTATTATTATTATTATTACTATTATTATTATTATTGTTATATATTAATACCAAATATATATACAAGCAAATATAAAATCTTTTCTTGAGTTTAGACAGTACTCAACGGTAAAGGAGCTTTATATAATAATAATAATAATAACAATATTATTATTACTATTATTATTATAATTATTATATATGCATCTGCACGTGTAACTTTTTAGATAATGTAACTACGATAGCTATTGTTTAAAAAGGCGCGAGTAGGACATTGTAGAGAGTGCTTCGTAGGACAGTTATGGAATAAAACATCGCAATACATCACTATGCCACTCCAAGCTGACGCATTCCGACTTATCTAAGGATGATTGCATGACACTAGTTTTAGTGTAATTATACCCCCTCAAACATCTAATGATCCACCCCTAATCCGATATACTGTAGCGGATTATTCACTAATTGTAATTCGCAAACAAAACAAATACTGAAGTAGTCAAATACAATTTTTGAAAAAATGTTCCCTAGCTTCCTCAAAGACTTCAGTATTGAAAATGGAAGCAGAAACGCTTATATTTATTTTTTTTTATTTATTTATTTTTTTTTGAACTGTTTAAAAATGTGGTTTCTTTACATTCGCGGTTATTCGACAGCGTAAAACGTACCACAGAGAAATGACTCACACCTCCAAAAGTGACGCCACATTGTATCCCGTATTGCACTGTCTTTAATATTTCCATATATGACTCGTGTTATTTTTTAATATTTACGAAGCGATCCCTGTTTGATCATATCTATCGAGTGATAGGCTAGGAACAAGATCAGTTTAAAAATAACATTCAGTTGGGATCGTAATAGGACCGTGATAATTTCATAACAAAAAGAGCAGCTATTTAGCCTTTGAACCTTGTTTTTCCGTTTTATTAACATCTCTAATCAACAAGCATCTATCGTAAAATTTTATCAAGTTAACAACATATTAACATGCAAGAAATCGTACGGCACCCTTTTTCACCTTTACTCAATGAAACCATTGATGTCAAAATTAATGTAATGAACTAGTCGAACAAAACCCCCACGTCTCCCCCAGACATATCGGGACTAGACATGAAATTGGGTCAAAAATTAATCAGATTTATCTGCTGGGAAACTATTTATGTCAATTCGCGTCAAACTCCAGAGTTGTAGCAGATAAATAACGAGAAGATCGCTTCCAAATGCGCAAGACTTATATACATACATATACAACAGGACTGAGTCTCACGCCGGATACACGAACAATATGAGCTGATATCTGAGGGATTTCAAAACCACCGTTTGAAGCGTGGTCATGCGATGTAAGCTACTAGAACGAGAAGCAAGTAGGACATCGTTTATAACCATTTTAGTTTTATACACACATCTATACGTATCTATTAACAGCAAAATTCAGTAAAAAAAAGTAAACATGAAATACGTTCGGAGTTGCTATATCAGACTTTAGCATCGATAATACAAATAATATTTTGAAAACGTGACGACAGACGAGCCATAATGTCAAATATCAAATCGCCATCGAACGACTGAACGTTTGAAGCGACTCGTGAACGTTTCTGGTTTGACTACAGAAATTGGACAGTCGGTAGGCACAATTAAAAACGACTAACCTACCTCCAGAGACCAAACCAAGAGTGACAAAGACAACAAGAAACGCCTTCATCGTAGCGTTAACCTCGTTCATACGTCTGTGTGTGATAAATGAATTTGGAAACACTTGAGTCTTGGTCTTGCTGATAGTGTGCGCAGGCAATCTCAAAGGCAAATGCAAAGACGACCGCGGGTTTTAATAAAATCACGGTGGCGAGCGGATGAGTTGAGTGTCTTGAGTGGGTAACCGGCAGAATTCCTTTGGTTTCAGTTTGAGCTCCTCCAACAAAGTTCACATACACCTCTGACCTGGACTGACAACTTTATTGTTGTAATTTATGAAATAAGCAACTGAGCCAATGGGCTCCTCCCTTTGTTAGTTAAAAAAAGACTCCTTGGTAGATCGTACGTCATCTGCCCTATGAGGAACGTGAGGTCGACAAGAATGTTTTCGGTTTCCGAGGGCGATGAGAGCGGAAGTGGTTGCAAACAACGTCATGGAACCCCAGCCATTTTAGGGAAACATCCTTCCGTTTAGTCAATTACGAAACACATGAAACATTTCCCGTTCTGTCTTTGTGTTGCAATATCTCAAATTATAAGGTCAAGAATGACAGAGCTAATAGTTTATCATTCTATTATATTTATGGTAGTTTTTTTTTTTTCCTTTTCTTTTCTTTTTCTTTTTCATTTTCAAAAAACACGAATGCGCATTTAAATTTTAAGGATCGTAACCGGGACCCAGCCGACACGGTTATTTTCTTAAGATATTACTAGCTATATATGTACAATTCCGAACGCATCAGAGGGTCGCTTGTTTTAAACGGTTACTGGCCCGTTGGAATATATAGGAAGGACAGTAGGCCCACGTGTGCAATAAAAACACCGTAGTTATTTAAAAGAAAACAACAACAACAACAAAATGTTTTACTTTAAAACTTTTAAAATCAGTTCTTCAACTCCTTTCCCATAAAAATTGGGTTTTCTTATATAATTTTAAAAGCCCTTATATATTGTATTTAAGAAACTAGTCACCAGTTACATTACAACTACTATACAAGTTTTGGTTCAATTTGTTTTTCTTTCTTTTTTTCTAATTTTTGAGCTAGAAAATTTTGGCAGAAGTTCATTGTCCTTCAAGCTCAAGCGTTTTTCCCAGGAGTCAATTTTGTTTTTGTTGTTAAAAAATTAAATTCACTCTTCAAGTTGATAGTTCATTCGAACTTCTCAAAGTTAAATTGAAAAAGCGAAATCTTGACTCTAGCCTCAGATTGAATCATTAACCCCTAAACTGGCAAAAGGAGAGGGGAAGGGTTCGTTAAACCTCCCCCCCTCCCCCCATCGATATTTTTGCGATTTTGTCGAGAGATTTTATAATTTTCCCAAATGTTTTCTAGTAGCTGTTTCCTTATTACTAAACACGTTTTATGAAGTGAATTCCAGTTTGTTACCCTTGCTATTGCTCAGCTTTGAAATGTGGCAAACAATATCAGATTTTTTAAAAAAATAGGTTCTGTGTGTGTGTGTGTGTGTGTGTGTGTGTTTCAAAATTGGTTACATTTGACATTCCAAATGAATTTTTTTTGCACCACATTCGGATTTAAGTGGTAGGGAAAAAAATCATTAAAGAACTAATTCGATCAAAATTATTGAAAAAACGTGAAATTAAACAATGGACGTCATTTTATGAACTCTGGTAGCCATGGAAACTGGCAAATTATCACGTGGCCAGAGTTAATTGGAAGATTTTCGAACAGTTAACAATCGTGCCAAATCATAAGATGAACGGATAAGGCATAATGAAAATCATGGGGGTTGCCCCCGAGCTCCTCCCCCCCCCTCCCTCTCCCCACCCCCTCGACTGCATATGTTTGGCCAGAAGGCTTGCCAGAATGCCAGTTGATCTTGGTTACATGACAAATACCTTCACGCGAATTCAACTTTTGAACAGCAAATCTTTGTCGTCGTGCGTTTATAACTTATATAATAATGTTCGTATGTCGGTTTCACGCTGATAAGATCAGTTTGCTGCCTTCAGTTAAACTTCAGTCTTGGACATGAGGTCGAGCAGGGTCACCACGAGCAGGTAGACTTTATGGCCCTAGAACTTTGATTACTGGGCAAAACACTTGAACTGATTTGGACTTTTGGGAGCTTTTGAACATGTTTAGCCTTGGAGTGTTCTTAAAATTGCTCTTCATTTTAATTAAAAATCAATAGACGAGGGGAAAAGTCCTGGTAGCATCCTTGGAAAAACCTACAGTTTCCGATCATAGTACATCGGAGCCTTATCAAAGAATACCTGAAATAGTTTGGAGAAAAAATAATTGTATTAATAAATAACAATCTTGTCAAAAAAATGATGAAGCGTGTACGTAGATATTTATAGGTGTCGTTTCATGGACCGTATATACAAATTGTCTTTTATTAGATCGATTAGACAAAAATGACCAGCAGCTAATTTGACAACTTTTTCCACAGACGGCCCAGAAGATCATTTGAGTGTTTTATTATATATTGTGCGCTTAAACATAAGTATGGGAAATTTGATTTTATCTTGGCCATTTAGGGAGAGAAAATTTGGACAACATGCCCCCTTCCTCC
>JANRMR010007902.1:0-15631 GCA_025434825.1 Bergia sp. 'catenularis' | reverse complement strand
TTCTTTACACAGGTAAAAACCAACAAACTCCTCTCGAATAGTTTTAGTTGAATCCACAAACCTGATCACCATTGAGAGATGTTCTTTACTGGATACATCCGCCGCTTCGTCCACCAAAATAGAAAAATACTTGCTTTCCCTGATTTCACGTGACAAATTGTTTGTAATGTACTTCCCACAACAAGTTGTCTAGCTGCTGATCGATTGGGGCAGCTTGTTGTCTCATAGTTCGCAGGAAATTGTTCATAGCGATGACTGATGAATTATGCGTCTGACATTTTCTGTTTGAATGACTTAGAAGACGGCCCATGGCGGTTGTCCAAAACGTTAGTGGTGACTTGACTAACTTGTCCAATTTGCTCGAATTTCGACCACATTCCCCGCAAATAAAGCACAAGGCAAACAAAATGCTTCATCTAGGTATTTAGAACAAACCAACTAAGGAAATTGCTGTAGCCAAGCTGGATTAAACTTTCGAGATCTTCTGCCATTCTCCATCGACTTAGGAAATTCAAAGTGGGGATCGCCACCTGGACTCCACATGTTCTCGATGAATTCTTCTTTCTTGGATCTGATAAAGTGCTAAATTCGTTAAATACCACACCAATATCAAAAGGAGAGCAGTCCTCCTTTAGAAAAATAGGTTCACCGCGTGGAATATCGTTTTTATTCAATGTCATATTCAATCATAAAGTCGTTAGCAAACAGAGTAGGCTGCAAGATTCTCACTAGTTCCAAATAGTTCCAACTCATTCTCTAGTCTATTGGAAACGACCTTGTCTAGTTCTATTAAACAAAACCAACCAATAGAAAACGACTTTGACTAGTTCCGGCCGTTAGCCAACAGAAATCAGTTTCACGTAGTGCACAGCACCAGTTGAATATACTGTGGGTCCCCACCCTCAATAGAAACAAATTTTTACTCTTCAAAGATAAAAAGTTTATGGAAAACTAGCAAAAATGACTCGAAGATGTCGAAATCCAAGGATTTAAGTTATTGCTAATGGATTACCTGCTATTTAAAGAATGAAGAAAGAGATCATTTTTGTAAGTCGCTTCTTTCGTTTGACAATTTATTACGTTTGGAAAATTTTGACCAGTTCCATGGCACTAGTCTGGATCCCCCCCCCCGTGGGTTCTTTCTATTTGTCGTATCTGAATTGGATCTGGTCATAGTTAATGGAAGGTCAAAAGGTACGCGTGTGCAATTTTCCCCGCCGCCAACTCACCAAACTCGCATGCTCTTACCAATAGGAAAGGCAGAAGAGTTTGTCTCTAATCCATAAACAGAGCCAGTGTGACTGGAACCAGTTCAGATAGTTGTTGTGTTCCATTTGCAATTGAGAGCTGGCCAGTCGGAGCAGCTTTTATACCGAACAAATGGAAAGTACCTTAATGTGTAAATAATTTGTTCAACAAAACCAAAAATGCTTTAAAAATAAGAATCTTTTAAAGCGTTTGAAATCTGAGGCCTGTTTCAAACGTCACGCTACTGCCGTACCGAACTATTAATTAACTAATCAATTAGATTTGTAGCGGCTATAGCACGGCGATGGTGCGACAATGGTTTTAAACGTCGAATTTAAATCTGTCGCGCCAACTGCAAAATGTAGATTGCTTCAAATTAATTAAACTGCTAAAAAAAGTAAATTGCACTTTTAGTCTAATTTTAAAGAATTTTTACAGTGGAATACTTGTAAACTAGCTTCGAGCTAAATGTATTTACCCACTTTAAATAAAGTTATTGTATTGTATTGTATGATGCTTAAGCATTGGATTTGTTCAAACCTGGGACATATTGAGACTTGTAGCGAACAACAGATGAAGCTGACGTTAATTTTCAATTCTAGTGATAGTAATGCTCTTGAAGGTGACAGTAAAGGTGATGATGATGATGATGATGATGATGATGATAGTGCTGATGTAGATGATAGTTATGAAAGAAGTGGTATTTCATCATATACTGAAGCGCAACCCCTGGTAAGTGGTGAACACAATACTATTTAAGATACTTTATTTAATACAATCGAGCTATTCCTATATTCTTTCTTTGTGACTCTGTCATGAAATAATTACTTTATTGTTTTATATTTATGATTTTTAGTTAACATTTAATACTGTACTAGTAAAGAGTGATGTAAACCTTAGAGAGCTTTTTTTAAAGTTGTAATACTTTTAATATTTTGGAGCTTTTTCCAATAGTTCCCGTTTACACTACGAATAGAAAAAAAATGACATCGGATTTGTTTAGAAAAGTGTAAATAGTTCCAGCGACATGACTCTAGATAGCCACGAATTCCAATGTCTTTATTCCAGTTTGTCTCTATTGTAGAAGGGGCCTATGAAGATGGGAAGCTTAGAACTGAAAATCTATCTTCTTTTGTCTTAGATTTACACACATCAGAAAGATGACAACAGAAGATCAATTGTAACTAAGCAACAACATCTATTTCCTGATACAGAGAATGAATCAGAAACTACTAGTTCAACTAGTTCCAGTTCTGATGGTAAGAAAGCATTTAGCATTTTTTGTGTACAGTATTAGTTAACCGCTTACAAGATCTCTGTTTCAAAACAAGGGATTTTTTTTAAAAAAATTATTGAAAAGGATACTCAATTAAAATATGAGTAGCTTTGCGGCTTCAGTATTTAATTTAGCAATCTGTAATTTTCTGTTGAATATAAAGATTCTGTACTTTTCCCATTCATCTGTAAAGTTTGGAGTTACAACCTGATATTTACTTGGTAATTTGAGTATGTTAAGTGCTAACCTAATTGACTAGCTAATACCGACCATCCTGTCTTGTTCATCACAAAAATATGCTCGTCGTTAATTGTCGTTATTCTAATGAAATTGAACTGTTTTTAGAAAAAGAGCTGGAAAAAGAGAATTGGGTGGTGCCGTTTTCTCTGTTTCATGTTGACCAAATCTCTGAAGAAGCAGTAGAAAAGTTAAAAAATGAGGATCCACGTGAGTACGTGTGGAATACCGCAGACTTCCTGAATGACAGCCGCTTTGCGGACTTTCTCGAGTATCTGCTTAAAGGAGTAAAAAAAAACATTACCGAGAGATTAGAGAAATGTATTCACGAACCTGAACAGCTGGAGAAAGCCATTTCGGTGGTCAACGAGCAACGCACTGAAAAGTATAAAGAACAAGATATTAGTCTTTATGAACAAATAAAGGCTGCTGCAGAAGAGAATAATGAAATCTCTGTGGAGTTCAAAGATAACAAAATAATCTGTTTATACCTTTTAATAACTGACAAAAATGACCCAGATGGAACCATAAGGAAAGAAATGATCCGGAAGAGTAAACTAAAAGAGCAGCTTCAATCGCAATCCGATGAAGAAGAAGAGTATTCAAGAGAGACAGACAAACTTCAGGAAAGCTGCACGGACAAAACAATCACTGATGACTATCCACCCGATGAAGAAGAATTGAAAGAATATCTTCCGACTCGACCTGGCAAACCATGCTATTATTCATCACAGATGGAAATGGGTCTCATCCTTAAACGTCGGGTAGATGCCATAATGAAGCATTATCATGGAATAAATACTCTGCGTGAAGCGTTTCATGAAGTGGATTTCGTTATCTACACAGCAAAATATCGAATGTTGAGGAAGCAAACTGAGGAGCGGCTGAGGCATCCAGACGCAGGGGTGCTTTATAATCCAGATGAAACCTCAGCTACACAAGGGAATGGATGTCAGCGCATGTTCATGTACGTTCTAAGCACTGAAACCACCACAAATCACGAAGAGCTAAAGGAAAAAATTCGTCTTAATCCAAGCACATTGTTTGTGGTTGTAGCTGATGAATGCCACTGGGGAATTACTAAAGGAACTGAAAACAGACCATCAGCTCACAACTTATTTATAAATGAATTTTGTGAAGATCCTTGTCCGAAGAACGTGTTTGTGGTTCAGATTTCGGCAACACCTTTCAATCTGTTGACCCAGAATTCTCGTCTCCCCATCAAGGCCTGCACAGTTCTCAACGAAGACACGGAAGGTCTAAAGAAAGGTGACATCCTTGTGCAGGATGAATAACAGGAAGGAAAGGAAAGAGAAATCAATCAATCTCCGGCATTGGAACTACACGTTGTTCACTGGACAGAGGTTGAGATGAAGAATTTTGAGAAAGGAGTGCAAATGAGGCTGAAATGTGCAAGAACGGCTGACAAAGGTAGTGTTGGCTATATCACGGTCAGACAGGACAAACTAGTGGTCTGTCCAGATCGTCACGAAGCATGCAGCTTTATTGCCAAAGGTGAACATGGTGTAGTTACTCTGCAGGCCGTTGGAGGAGAATGTGATGAAAGGAAACAAATTTTTGTCCGTGAAAAAAGTGGAAATCTTGTAGCAGAAAAAGTAACAGAGAGGATAACTAAAGACTTCCAGTTTCAAGTGAAGCTTGAGTTTGGCGTAGGAGTGGTCGCCTTCTTATCTCTGTCGCTAAAGAGTGCATACATCTGTGTAGACAAAGACCAGTAGGTTCAACTGTTTGCAGCTAGTGAGAGGCGGGAGCAAGGAATAACATTCCTAAGCAACAAAACCGGCGATTCCTCCACGTTATTCGAGTTCTTCATGGAAGACTGTACGCCAGTCATTGAAGATTGTGCATCACTCATTAAAAATGGTCCTCCTAAAAATGCTGTAAAACCTGGGCCACAATATCTTAGCCTTAACTATTATCTCAGCACCATCGAGGCCAACAGTCGCGAAGAAAGAAAAATAAGAGAAGATGAAATTTTTCAAATGCTCGTTGATAATGCAAAGCGCAAGAAGAAGATTCTTAAGGATGGTGGAGAGTTTACAGAATCTTCGTTGTTGTGTGCTGATTATGTCTACCATCTCCTCCACCTGAGCGTATTTGATTCACAAGAGAAGAAGAAAAGTCTTCTCTACCACAGTTCTGCAAGTGAAATGAGAGTTTTTGAAGAAAAACTCCAATCTTTCCAAGCTAAACTGCAATGTCACAGGAACGAAGAGAAATTGAAGAGAATTCCTCCAGAATCATTTTCATTTCTGTGCGACAGTCTTATTGAAAGAACTAAAAACTGTTTCATGCATTTGTTTCATAGCAGGAAACGTGGAACTGAAAAAGAGGAACTGCTGAATTGTTATGTTTCGTGCTTGATGTACCTGCCCTCAAACGAGCTGGACATACTGAAGAAAAAACATCCAAGTACTTCAAAATTTGATGATTATCTTCGCGCAAACGAATGCAAAGAATTTTACAAGATATGGGATGCCGTTTCAGGGGAAAGTGAAACAAGACGAATGATGCAGAATTTGATTGCCAATGCAAGCCAAAACAAGGGCGCCATGAAGATTGTCAGAGTAAAGAATACGACGTCGGCAGATGAGTTTTTCAACACTATCTGCATTGGATGTGATTTGTCACTTTCCCGAAGCAGCTTTGAAGTCATCCGAGATTATGGCGGAATACGAATAGAAGATCAACTCATGCACTCATCTAATCCCTTCTTCAAGAAACTTCAGCCAAACAAATGCTGCGAGTCAGGATGTGCATGTAACGAGTTTGCCTTTGTCCAAAGGGAGAGAAAGTGTGGTAGGTGTAACCATGTGCACAAACCAATCACTTAGTACGAAGACTTGGAAGACCTAGCGTGTGTTCTGATTTTGGTTGAGAAAGGCCGCATGGGCGACACATTTCCTCACAGTTCAACTGCATGGATTTGCGCCTGAGCTTTGACAACAGTAAAGAATTTTCAAACGAGTCAGTTCTGTACATATCTAGTCTTATTCAGGAACTCGGACGAATGTGTCGGTACGCCGTTGTTTCCCCAACTGATTATTCAAGCATTCCTTACGCTCTAGTAGGTCGTAAACTATTTAAAGAGCTGAGAAACACCCTCAAACGATCCCCAGCAATAGGTGCCATCAAGACATGCCCTGATCGTTACATGAATTCAAAGAGTGGAAACAAGCTGTCTTTAGTACAGAAAAAAACACGACCACGTAACGTCAGACGTTGGCTGCGTTATGCGGCAAGCAAGGGGAGCTACGACTTTCAAAATAACAGTGTGCACACCAACCGCATCCTTCTGCAAGCCGAACCGCAGATTGGAAAGACAGGCTCGTACCTCTATCTAATCAAGTTGTTGCGTGATGATATCGTAAGGAGCGCACCAAACGAAAGCTACGTTTTCGCCGCAGAGCATGCAGAGCGTGAATTACAGAATGAAGATCATTCAAAAGAAGCTAGTGGCTTTTTGTTTCCTTACTGGAAGGACATGAGAGAAGCAGAAAGTCTTCTTAAAAAGCCAGTCCAGCCAGGAAAGTACACAGTTGGTGGAAAATTTTACACTCACGATGTGGAAGCCAATCCTCTGCAATTGTTCGGAAAACGTAAGCGGGTGAAGTGCTTTGAATTCAAAGAGATGAGTCAATCAGATGTATCTGATAAAGTTCCTGGACCTGACATTTTGCGTGCTTGGCAGTGGAATCATTTCGCGTCCTGCAGTAGCTGTGGCCGGCTTCTTGAAAGTAGCAGACCTGTCGAAGGAAGGTTGACTCTATCTATCGAGGAAGAAGAGGTAAGCGTGGTTTACTCAATTCCTGACAAGCCGCCATTTTGTGTTGTCCAAGACGTTCTCAACAAAGACACATCGAACACTACCTGGAAATGGGGCCATCTTGATACAACCTCAAAGAGTTCAGAAACAGTAATAAATTATTGGATTTTTCATCCATCACATCGTGATCCAGAGAAGTGTACTCTCAACTACCAACATGTTATGGATGACAATGGAAAGAAAATCCAATATATTCAAGCGGTTGTTGTTCAGAAGGGAAACTACAAGAAGTACCAAGACTTCTGGGGGAAGACCCATATGATTATCCAGTTACCTGACAAGCTTCCTGGGTGTAATGAAACGGCTCAGAATACAGGCATTGGCTTTGCACGCTTATTCATTCAAAGGCTTGCAAACCATTTAAAGTTGGAGTATGTATTTGTCTTTGATGACAACGTAGCAATGATGTCCGAAGCAGAACCCCAGCGTCAAGATCCTAGTCCCGATTCTTCCAAGGAATGCGTCAAGCGAAACGAAAAAGGAATGATGATTATGAAGCGTTGTTCGTTTGCACGTCCCATGCTTCACATGCAGTCACTTGTACAAGGTCAATGCAACGACAAAGACAAATGCACTCTTCCATGTGAGCCCCCCTACACACTGCAGAAAGAAGACCAAAGCAATCTCGAGGAAATGTTCAAATCCTTCCCAAAGTACAGGTACACTGGGCCGGCTACGATCAACGAGAAGCTTTCAAAACTAGAGGGGTATGCAATTCTTGGAATCACAAGATCTTTTCCAAATGCCCTGAAGTTATTTTCCAAGGCACAAGTCTATAGTGCGGTGCTACTGAATGTTAAAGCTACAGTTGAAAATGGTATCTTTTATCGCCCCTGGCCATGCTGGGAAGACCTTAGATTCAATGACGACTGCGATAAAGCAGGTCTGTGGGTTGTCAAATTTAACCGGTATCACCATCTGAAGCTTCATTACAAGGATTGGATTAAAGATCTCCGTTTCCCTGGGATGTTTCGTTGGTATAACAACACCAAGCTATTTCACCATTCTGAAATGAGTTTACCAACTTTCGAGCAAGAATTAGAAATTATCTCGACGTATCTTGAAACGAACGTCGCAAAGATCTGGGGAAACACTGGAAAAGCTGTGCTGGGAAGCGAAGTTGATTCGAATGAGGAGGATAAGAGTTTACTGAATGAAGTAAGTTGTCGGTTGGATGTTCCCGAGCTCAACCTTGACAACAAAGAAAAACACGCTCAGACGACGAATGAGGCCTACATTATTCACTTCATGAAGGAGACCAGTTTTAAAACCTTTATTCGCTACCACAGTCTATTGGTTAACAGGAGATTCAAAAGGTTAGTGTTTCTCCAAAGTGCGAAAGACTCCAAACCTTTTCTCTCGACGAGCGAAATCAAGTCACAGCTTCACTTCTGCAAAGAAATGGCTCAACGGAATCCAAAACTGTCGGTCTTGACAGCAGGTGATCCAAAAACCTATAATCTGAGATGCATCGTTATCGACATTACTTTCTCTGATGACAGTGCTGACCATGAGGATGGCACACAGCAAAATGAGCTAACAGATGATAACCACGAGCTGACACCAGCTACTAGCAGCAAAGAAGAAGGTGGAACCACCAGATGGAGCAATACTTCAAACCAAACAAAAGAGATCATTGGAAACGTAAAAAGAAAGCAACATGATGATGAATGTCCAGAAGGAAAAAGAAAGAAACAAGAGAAGGAAACCCCAAAGGAATCTTATAATTTAAACTGGGTGAGGAAGAGAAAAACTGATAGTGAAAATCAAGTTGTACTAAAGCAAAGAAAGCAACAAAAAGAAGATGCAGGAAGCAGTAGCAACAGCGAACAATCAACAACGTAATCTTGACATAATCTTAACATTGCATTCAGACCAAAGAAGCAGGCGTAGCTCAGTTGGTTAGTGCGCGGCCTTCGGAGCTGAAGGTCCCCAGTTCGATTCTCGGTGACTCCAACGTCTGCTTCGACTTTCCTCTGATCCGTGTAGTTGTAGCTTTAACTACCCGTAAAACGGAGCACTGACAGAGGGAGGGGGGTAAAGTGCGCACCCGACGGCCACAAGTTTATCAGTTACCACAATTACTGTCACGTGTTACCCTTGTTAAAGAAAGTCGCTTTCCCTTTACCTTTACCAAGACCAAGCAAAACTGAAAGATGAGCGGATATGTTAAGAAGTGTTTCAATCCTAGCGAAGAAAAGAGCGGCTGAAGGAAAGAGAGAAACAATTTAGAAGAAAAAAACAAACATGACATTATCTTCACTGATAATGACAACGCGGACAATGCGAATGGTACACCATTAAATGAACCAACAAAGCATTCCGATTTGACTCTAGCAGCTAACAGTAAATACGGTCATAGAACAATCAGCGAGAGCAAAATTTAAACCAGACAAACACGATTGTTAGAAGAAACCAGAAAAGTAAAAGTACTGCAAGATACCAATATGACGGTGAAGGAAAGAGAAAGAAAGGGAAAAAGGAAGGAAAACCAATTGAATTCAGTGGTCTATCACTAGTTGGAAGAAAAAAGTAACGATTTAGAAGAACAGAAAAACTGACATTATCTTCAATGTTGACAATAAGAACGGTACACCTAAAATTTGAACTAAACAGATCAATCCAATTTGGCACCAGCAGCTAAAAGCAGATGGTAGAACAAGAATTAAAACAAAACAAAAACAAAAGAAATTAATGGGAACAATCGGGAAAAAAGAACGGAGAGAAAAGAAACGTGATATCGTACGTCCAAAAGGAAGAAGAAAGAAACAAAAGAAAGAAACGCCAAAGGAATCCTTAAATGCAACTCAAGCGAAGAAAAGAAAGGCTGAAAGGAAGACTGAAATGATTTGGAAGAAGGGAAATAACTGACGTTATCTTCACTGATGACGATGTTGATGATGCGAATGATACACGGCAAAACAAGATGATAACCCGTAATTGACCACAGTAGCCAACAGCAAAGATGTATAATAGTATATAGTAGAACCATCAGTGAGAGCAAGGGCTCAAGCCAAACAAGCTTTCGCCCAGAAGAATGAAGAAACAAAACAAAGAAGGAAAAACGAACGCAACGGTTTAACCCTGGTGAAGAAGAGAAAAACTGATGGTAGCAAAAACTTGGCTGCATTAGAACCAAGAAGGTAATAGAAAGCAGACACAGGAAGCAGCAGCGGCAACCATCATTCAGCGTTGTCTTGACACTGCATTCACAGCAAAACCAAACAAAACTCAGTGACGGATGACTGGCTGTGTTAAGAGGTAAAATATAATGAAGATACCCCAAATGGAAAACCAGTATGTTTCAGTGGCTATGGAGCAAAGTACATATGAACAAACTATTTAGTTAAGAAAGACTATCCGCGAGAGTAGCTATTAAAGTCATTGTCTTCAAAAATGTCAGTGAACAAACAATTTCATCAAAACAAAAGCAGAGTAGACTTTTCAAAAGAGCATTTTAAATGAAGCAAATGACGTGCGATAATTGGGGATGACTATAGCACGCGCAGACCGACACCTCAGTACCAAGTCTTTCTTACTGTGGCTGAATTTGCAGTGTAAACTCCATCTTGATGAATGTAAATTGGCTACCTGTCAAAATACAACTGTACTATGGTGATACCACAGTGGCTTAAGAAATGCATGAGCGCCTTCTCTCCTCCTGATTCGTCACACGTAGTGAAATCATGGATCGATTAACGCGCAGCTCTAATAAACTTGACTTCCCCTTTGAAGAAAAATGACCAGCCAACGAAAATTTTATTACCAAACAGTAGCAACCTGGAACATTCTTTCAAAGAACTGTGTGCATTAGTTGACTTTTAAACATAACCTCACGGAAAACTTATTGACTTATTTATCAATATTTGACTTCGAATTACAGCTTTAGTATCTTATGGATATAATTTATCTTTTATCCAGTTTTATGTAATATTGTTTCAATTTTTTTTAAAATATTTTATATCGTCTGGATAGTATTTTATTATAATTTCTACCCACGTCAGAAGTAGCTTTTTTAAAAAAGATTTTAAAGTTTTGATAATATCTAGAGAACATTGAAACGTTGATGCGTACATAGAGTATTTAAAACCAAGTTCCATTTTGGACAATTTTACAGTTGCCGCCCCTAAAAACTCCCACGGGGAAAGGTAAAGAAATATTATATTGTATCGTATCGTTATGCTGCTTGGCTGATTGTTTGTGGATTTTTAAAATGTAAAGATATTTAACCTAACGTAAGTTAAAAATATTCTCAAACAATCGATTTTTTTTTCTGATTCTTCCTTTGCGAATGATTAAAAATCAAAGCATAGGTTTGGTTTACTGCATGAATCGTTACCTAAAGAAATTACTTTCTTTCATTGACCGTGTTCTTGTATAACATGGAATATAAATAATCCAGAAAAAGATCACCAGTGGTAACTGTGTTCGTTCTTTCCAAGGCCTTCTGCGTAACTTGGGCGAATAGGGTCGTAGCGTGCTCCCGAATCCGGCCCTCTGGATGTTTGCGACCTTCACATGTCTTCATAATCTACCATTTATTTTGTTCACGTTATAGGTGGCGTTGGAGGTTCTCTCTTTTGTCCTAATCTAGGTTCTCATTATAACGAAATAGCCATAGTCATTATGAGGATTCAGCAGTCAATTCCCAATGATTTCTGGCAATGGTTAGTTACACAACTTGTAAATCTAACCTGTATCATCTCTACCGTTATTGCTGACATCTCTTCCCTACCCACACCATAACTTATACCTACCCGCATCTCTATCCCTATGTACTCTTCCACTACAGTAATATCGTCAACAGCCACAGTAACGACAACAGTTATACCGATTGGATTCAGCGCGTACAAAAAAGTTTATTCGTTATCATCTGAAAGCGCTGACAGTTTACCCAGCCAGATCTTAGTTTTGAAGTTTATGTCAAAGATTTGAAAAAATCCAATTTCTTAAATCCAATTAACAACCAGTTTTAATGAAGAAGTAGGGTTCAGTAAGATAAAAATGTACTATTGTCAAATTCGCTGTCGTCATAATCTTATATCTGACATATCGCCTTATTAATACTTGTTTTTAATTCTATGACAGGTTAATTTTGAAAGGAAAAACATCTGCAGACAAAATGTTCTTTACGAAAATACCAAAAATCTGAGCAAGCTTTCTTGAAACAGTTTGTCGGAGCGAAAGACACCTGGCTTGTTTGTCGGATCTGAAGTCTTCCAGTTATATAGCAAAAACGAGAAATTTTAACGATTTTATTCCAGTGATGTAGAGGTGACGCCATTTTCGGGAGATTAGGTAAAGTTATCCATCAGAGGTTCAGCGTCTCTGAATTTCCGATGAAAGAACGCTGTATCAACTTGGTTTTCATTGCCGACATTTTCTACAGAATTCAAACATTTTGTAAACGCTCACCTGTGCCTCCATGCAGTCATTTTAAGCACTGACTTGGAAAGAATAAAGAATACTCAAGGAACTACGAAAGCACTCCACTTCGCATCGCGCTCCCCAACGCAGCTATTGTGTTCTTTCATCTTTTACGTGTTTCAATAGGGGCCCCATCGAATTTATTTTTTTCTCATTATAAGAGATACTATCATCCGATAAGGCCATATGATTATCTAATATGCAAAGTTTTATTTCTTCAGACAAAAATAGGACCGCGAGTTGCGCAACTGAAGCTTGGCAAAGTCATGACTAAAAATACACACACCACATCACCAAAATCTCGTACATTTTTTAAAAACGTATTCAATTTAATCTTCAAATGCAAATTTCTTGGTTCTATTTTCGTAACATTGGACTGATCTTCCTTTTAGATGTACTTATACAGAGATTGAATCAAATACTGGAAAAAAGTTTTTGCTGGAAACGACGTTTCGACCGCAACCTACGGTCTTCATCAGGGATAAAAGTTAGTTACGTGACAGGCGGCGAGGCAGCCCACGCAGCACACGATCTCACGCATGGGAAAGATTAAACCTAAGTCCCCTCTTTCTGTTTAGAGATGGTGCCTCCACTCTTTCCCACACAACCTCTCTCACACCCCTCGGCATCCAGTCCTCATCTTTGTTCAGTATGGTGACGTCAGCATCATCGAACGTATGGCCTCTGTCCTCGAGATGAATGTAGACAGCAGATTGTTGATTTTCCTTGTTAGTTGGTTTCTTGTGCTGCCGTATGCATACCCGTACATTCCTTTTAGATGGTTTACTTGTTTACCCAACAAAAAAGTTCGATTCCTTAAAGTTAAAGTTATAAACGAATAACAGCCTACTCACTGTACAAGACCTGTTGACTAGCATCTCAAACTGCAGCTTTGGCCGACGTCGCAATATTCTGGTGCCCCACCAGGGACACAAGGAAAAAGCGGGACGACGGGAATTACAAACCAAAGTTTCTTTTTCAAACTAGTACTACCACTTTCCCAATGCAATATAAAGAATACCATTGAATTTTCAGGTGCATGAACACTGTTGTTACTTTAGTGCACTATCTAGTTCTCGAATCGTTTTATCTACCTAAAGTGGTTTTAATATGTGATTAAAAGTTCTTGAAAACGACATACTTCGACCGAGTGGTTTAAAGCACCTTTTGTAGAATATCTAATTTTAAACCAGAAGGAAAACAAAGGATGAATGACAAGTTCCCCGACAGACAAATCTAAGCAAGAAAATCAACCAAAGTATTCCAAGTCTGTAAACTATTCAGTCATCAACTCTGCACACACTATCGAGTGGAATCTCTTGAAATCAGGTAAGAACATTGGAACCTTCCATTCCATCTTTTATTGTTCCTTTTAGAAGGGAAAACTTGACATTTAGCTCTTTGGTCGTTTTTTCCCTATAAATGTTCATATTCAGCAAAAGGTTGTATAGCCAGTGCTATTCAATTTACGGTCCTTTAACCTGATGATCACGAGTCCATCGAAAACATTTGTTGTTTTAACATCCCTTTTCAAAACATAGTATATCTTTGTGTTTTTAAACAAAGTTACATTGGGAACTCATTTTTAAATATTTGTATTTGTAAAGTATCATGTCTGGGTAAAGGAAGACCGCAATTCAATATTTTTGTTATCATGACTATTTCTTTTGCACTATTTTAGTTTTTTGAAGAAGTTCTTTAACTAAACGTTATCTCGGACGTTAAAATTCGTGTCAATTTATGGAATATTAATATCGCGTTAGAATGTTAATATTCCAAAATGAATCAACGTATTATGCGCAGTGACACAACTGATTAACACACAAACTGAGCGTTTAAACAAAGACTTCCACGTCTCACTTGTGAGAGTTCAGTTCATACTATGTACATGACGGGCAGCCTGTGTCAACTGGGACATGTTGGCCGACTTTGGGGTTTTGGCAGCTCCAACACTGGAGTGGACGTGTAACCCTCCAGGACTCGCTCCGCGATTGGATGTCTGCATATGGGACACTCGTCCATCAGAGCTGCACATCGCATACACATGTCCCTGTTGTATCAAGGATGTACAGTTACATGGGTATGACCTGGCAAAGTGGCGAATTTCGCGTTACCTAACATTATTCAATTAACTCTGTTCGGCTAAAATGTCCAAATAGAGTCAATGATTTTTCACTTAATTGTTGGATGGGGAGAATGTGGTTACACCAAACAAAATCCAAAATATAGAATACCGTGGTTAGAGCTCTTACACTTCGTGGACGTACATAGATGGAGGAAATAGGGAAATCTTTCATTTCTTGATATTAAGACTGGTCACGCACACTCCCACACTGAAAAGTACCGACCACCCACCTCTAGAAGTACAGGCCATCCACACCTAAGGTACTAACCACCCTGGCACTCCTAAAGTACTGACCATCCATCCCTAAAGTACTGACAATCCACCCCTAAAGTACTGACCATCCACCCCTAAAGTGCTGACCACCCACCCCTAAAATACTGACCACCCACCCCTAAAGTATTGACCACCCACCCCTAAAGTGCTGACCATCAACCCCCAAAGTACTAATCACACACCCCTAAAGTGCTGACCATCCACCCCTAAAGTACTGACCATCAACCCCTAAAGTACTAACCACCCATCCCTAAAGTACTGACCACCCACCCCTAAAGTGCTGACCATCCACCCCTAAAGTACCGACCTCCCACTGAAGCGTCCAGGTTGCAACTATTGTCGTCATAATCAAATTTAGTAGTCTGGGGTGTCACTTCTTTTAGGGTTTCTTACTTTTGGGGAGGAAGCCAGTACTTTCGAGGGAGAAGTCGACATTTTCAGGAGATGGTCGGTACTTTCAGAGGGGGAGGTTGGTAATTTGGGGGTGGAAAGTCACTATTTTCGGGGTGGGAGGTCGGTATTTTCGGCAAGTCAGTGCTTTTGGGGGAGAGGTTGATATTTTTAGGAGGATGATGGTACTTTCAGAGGAGACGTTGGTACTTTTTGGTGGGAGGTCGGTACTTTCGTGGTTGAAGTCAGTGCTTTCAAGGAAGAGATCGGAATTTTTTGGGTGGAAGTCGGTACATTTGGAGTGGGAGATCGGTACTTTGAGGGGCAGGTCAGTACTTTCGAGGGGGTCAGTACTTTCAGGGGGAGGTCGGTACTTTCAAGGGGAGGTCAGTACCTCCGAGTGGGAGAGACGTACTTTCGGGGTTGGAGGTTGCCTCTTTCAGGGAAGGGAGGGTCCCATACTTTTGGAGCCTACTTCAGGAATCACTGAATCTGTTTGGAAAAGTTGTTCATTTTTATATGTAGCTCTGTTTCGTTCCAACAGCTTTATCGGTAGATATTCTGTGTTTTTGGTTGTGTATTATCATAATACTTACTTCCCTTTTTCATGTTTTTACACTAACACTCTATAGGAATTCTTAAAGTACAATTGTTGGAATCGACTTCAGCTTGCGTCCGTGTCTGAATTTATTCTCGTTTGTGACAAGAAAGTCTCCAGAAAAGTCTTTATCCCTACTCTCGATCGGATTAATTACCCTCCCACTCACCTGTGAGTACAGGGTTCAAGTCTCCAAAAGTCTTTATCCCT